>CM076571.1:942189099-942445760 GCA_034641835.2 Pinus albicaulis | reverse complement strand
TAGCTTCAGCAAAGTAGCGTATGGGTTTTAGTGAATAGAAAACTAGAAAAAAAAATTATTAAGTCCTAAATACTGATTCACCCCCCCTCTCCGAGTATTTTCCAACAATTGGTATCGAGAGCGGGTCTTAGCAGACTTGATCGCTTGAAGGAGGTCGTCATGATAAGGCGGAATTCATGAGGATAATGCATAAGGCCACCTCTATTCAATGGAAATAATACGATTGTTTTGGAAGATCTGAAACAAAGCTTATATCTCGCAAAATCGGGGTGCGAAGTATGGGCAATCAGTAAGGATTATTACTGTCAGAAACCCAAGTATTCCTGCGGTGCGACGAAAGGAAAATATGAAATCCAATTCCAAAGTCGTCAATGTCAGTAGGAAGCAATACAGGAACCATAATTTGCTAAAGTGATGCAGCTAAATTCAGCAAAAGAAATATGGGACAAAATCATTAGGAGATACAAGGTAAAAGGTGCAAAAACTCCAAACTCTACGAGATTGAATATGAAAATTTAAGGATGCATAGTGATGAGAGTATTGCCAGTTTCTTTTTACGTCTAGATGATATTGTAAATCGTATGAGAAGTTTGGGTGAATCCATAACCGATACTACTCTGGTGGAAAAAGTCTTAAGATCTTTGACTTCAAGATTTGAATCTAAAGTATCAACTATTGAAGAAAGGCAAGATCTGCAAACTCTTACTATTGTTCAATTACATGGTATCCTGACTGCTTATGAAATGAGACAAGGAGGTCCCTTTCAAATCAAAGAAGATGCTTTTAAGGCATGTGCAAAAGGAAAAGAAAAGGAAGTTGTCAAGGAATCAAGTTATATATCAGAAGAAGAAGAAGAAGCAAACTTTGTGAGAAGACTCCAACCAGGTATTGGAAAATTCAGAGGTAAGCTTCCCTTCAAATGTTTTGATTATGGAAGAGTGGGTCATTATGTTGCTAAATGTCCTTATAAACAATTTTAAAAGGGAAAGAGTTATTACGCAAATGAAGATAATAATGAAATGTCAAGTGAAGATGAAGAATATTCTGACCAAGATCTGCTAGTGCTCATGGAAAAGAAGCAAAATAAGAAGGCTACAGAAGAAAAGAAGATATCTTAGAAAACATGTGCAGCAGAAAATGAAGAAGAAACAGGTATTGATTGTTGTTCTTGTAATCCACTCACTTCTGCACGCAATGATGAAGATAGTGAAATTAACAGTATAAGTCTAGAAGCAAATCTCAAGATCAATGATGAAAGTAATTTTTGGGATCAGTTTAAAAAGAGGGAATCTATCCTCTAGGATGTGATATCTAGATTGAATGAACAGATAGAAACAAGGAAGGGACAGATATAAATGTATCAAAGACTGCAGGACAAAGTAACCAATCATAGTGAAGGACTTGAAGGAGAAATCATCTCTCTGAAAGCAGACCTTGAAGCATCAAATAAGAAGAATGAAGAACTTCTACAATCATTTGAAAAGGAAGGACGTGAAGCAGAAATAATCTCGCTCAAAACAGATCTGGAAAAACCAAATAAGAAGAATGAAGAACTTTTAAAAATATTTGAAGAGCAAGAAAATGGGTTGAAAGAAGAGATCTTAAATTTGAATGATCAAGTAGAAGAAGGAAAAAGGGTTGAAGAAAGCATGATGAAGCAATGCCAAAAAATGAAGGTTGAGGTAAACATTCTCAAAGGTAAATTAGAAGAAAAGGATAAACTCTTGAGGTTTCAAGATAGTACTAAGATTCTAGACAATATTCTTAGTAGTCAAAGGTCTCCTTCTGTTAAAATTGGTCTTGGTTTTCATGAAACTGTTAAAGGAGAATCTAGTTCACGAGGAGGTGCTAAAATATTCAAAGGATATCGATGCAAGCACAGTGTTGAAAGAAGCAAAAGTCATGAAAATCATGAATTCTCAAAAATCATTCAATAATGTTGAATGCTTTTAAATGTCATAATTATGGACATGTTGGCCAATTGCAGAAGCGCGGATTGTTTCGACCACAAAAATGAAACGGATCCTACATAAGAAAGGTACTTTCTGGTTTCTTCAAGCGATATTGTTTTCATGTAACAAGTATGGACATAAGCGGTGATAGCCAAAGAAGGAGGATTAGAAATGCATTATGATTCTTATGCTTATTTCTCTGGACACATGATATGTTATTCTTGTAACAAGTATGGACATGTAGATAAAGAATGTAGGTTGAGCAGGCTGAGAAAAGTGGACAATTTCGACACACAATTAGAAATTTCAAGCAAAGTTGGAATAGGAAGGAGGACCGGTCAGAAACGTAGGGAATATTGACCCTACTGCAGTCATCAGCTTCTGAAGCTTACTTCTCTTAATGACTGCAGAAGTGATGTGAGATACATTATGGAGCTTATTAATGTATCGTCACAGGGGGAGAGATGTATGATGATTCTCATGGTTGATTTGGCAAATCTGGTTATGATTATTGCTGACAGAGCATCTGACATGAAGAAGACAGGTACAGGGAGGACAAATTCAGGGGGAGATGGAGGAATGTGAAATTTTCTATAATTCACTTTCCATACGCGGGTTCAGTGAACCAAAGTCACGTATACATGCGAGTTCCAGCAGACACAGTAGCGCATGCATTGATGATAAGAGAATTGGGATGACAGCTAAAGATCAGGAGCAGAGGTTCAGGGAGAGCACCAGTCTGAATGCTAATGATTGTACTGTTAGAATTATTCTGGTTATACTCATGCTAATGAAATGATACATGGTTTCTTATGTTGAATATTATGGATTAGCCTAGATTGCTTATTTGATGAAGAATATATTTTGGATATGATGGAAGTCTTATGATTCGGAGATCCGGACAGATCATGCAGAGATTGTTGCTGATGAATTGCTGTTAAAAGTATTCAGATTGCACAAGCTAAGGAGGAGCCTTGGACATATGGAAAGGATGTTTGGTTGCACATTTTCAGGGGGAACACTAGTCTTGCTGAGTGGTAGTTGAGTCAAATTTGTAAACCCACTTGGTTGGGTAGCTGAGTCAAAATATGTAAATCCACTTGGTTGGATATTTGATGTAAGTATGAGTCATTGGTGATAGGAAGGTCATAGAGTCATGTACTTCATTGATTAATATGTTTGAAGATTCAGCATGAACTCAGGGGGAGCATGGTAACTTTAGTGCACATCAGATTTGCAGAGCGTTTCCATCTATATGAGGAGAAAAAACTTGTGTTGGTTTTGATCTGCCCTTTTCCCTTGATGTCAAAGGGGGAGAGTGACACGGTGTTTGAATAAGGGGAGAGTAACATGGTTATTGTGTAATGATTATAATCAATGTATCTATCTGTTGTGGTGATCAAACACCTTCGTGGTTGCCATCAAGTCCAAAGGGGGATATTGTTAGCAATATGATGCATAGTGTTGTCCTTGATGGCAACCCACTTGATGAAGATGATGGAAACCTACTTAATGAAGTTGTTCTTGATGCATTAATGATGTAAATCTGATGTTCTAACAAAGAAATGCAGAAGTACTAGAAAAATAAATATCAGCAGGTGCAAGAATAATGATGAAAAGTGTGTGTCTTAAGGCATACGCGGGTCTGTCTAGGAGAAGTAGCGTATGCACGCGGAAAAGTACGTGCCAAGTCGCATATGCTCAATTGTGCTCTAAATTTGTAAAACCAAGGGTTACTACCATGGTATTGACCCATTGTATTGAATGATGGTTTGCCTATGTGATCCCGTCCAGGAATACCATTGGGAGTTATGTGGTTTTGATTCATGGTATTGATGAGGGGTAACCCTATATAAGGAGAAGAAAATCATTGTGCAAGGGGTGCAAGAGTCTGGGCTTTGATGAATACTTCACTCTAAAGTAGATTTGTATGGGTGAACTCTGTTCCTAATTGATAGATCTGAATCTATGATGCTTCTATGAACATGATGAAGGCTCAAGATCTCTAGATCTAGAAATGGTGAATGTCAAGGATGATCTGAAAAGAAGTGAAGAAGACTTGGCGCAATCCTGTTGAAGAGATTGAAGAAATATGGGTAAGTTTATAGATCTGGTCTGTACTGCAAATTTTATCATTTATAGATCTATACGAATGTTTGTTTCATGAAAAGCGCGTGTATACGCGGGTATGTGGAAAGAAAAGCGCGTATGCGCATTTAGGGTTTTCTTTGGAAAATGTACTGAAGTATACGCGGGTTCGTCTTATGAAAGGCGCGTGTATACGTGGGTCTTATTAAATAAAAGCACGTATGATTTCTGATCTGATGGTTGCTGAAGGTTGAATGTGTTTCTGGATATCTATTCTGAAGTCTGGGTTATATCTGATATTCTGGTTACAGTGGTTTCACTGTTCTGTTTGATGCTTTGGGTAAAGTTTGTTTATTGACAAGTAAAGGGTTGTGTTGGAGCTGTTTGATCCAGTTTGAAAATTGATGAAACGTGGTCTACATTGGATCTGAGGGTTGAAGCCTTCAGTATGAAAGTGGAAGCTTTCTTCCAGTAGAAGTTATCAGGGGGTAGTAGCTCCCTTCTAGGAGAGGCTGGTAAACGAGTTCAGGGGGTTGTAGTTCCCTTCCAGGAGAGGCTGGTAAATGAGAGAAGGTTGTAGCCTTCTACAGGTGGGTGCTTGCGTGCTGGTATGAGTCTGCACCAGTACATGTTGTAATATTTTTTTCTTAATAATAAAATTTTGAAGGCTGAGACAACGGCAGTGGTGGCTTTCTCTCGAATTGGGTTTCCACCTAAAAATCCTGGTGTTCATGTGTGTTGCCTATGTGTGATGATTATTATGTTCTTTCTGTATCTGTTTACTGCTTTCTGAAATATCTAATGAATGAATAAAGTAATGATCTGAGTTAAGAATTGAATGCATAATTAGATCTCTGAGCATACGCGAGTTCAATAAAGGATATCCGCGTATATACGCTAGTTTCTTTCAGGAAAGTAGCGTATTGGTTTTATGAAAGAAAAAGAAAAGTTTCATTGTCTGCCTTGAATACTGATTCACCCCCCCCTCTCAGTATTCTTCTCAACAAACACTTATTATTCTTTTAGAATCACGTGAATTCATCAAACTTTCACATTAGTAATAAATTGAAATATAACTTTTTTCTATTTTATTTTTAATAGTTATTTTATTTTTTTATATTTTAATCTTACATTTGATAATTGATCGATATTCTATATATAATACTTACTTTCATTTTAATTATATATATATATATATATATATATATATATATATATATATATATATATATATATATATATGTATATATATATATATATATATATATATATATATATATATATATATATATATATATATATATATATATATATTGTTGTGAAGAATAATTGTATAAGGAATTTAAGATTAGAATGTTTTGATAACTTTAAAATTTTCTTTGCAGAATACTATACGCAACTTTAATGAACCCAACTCATGTATACATGCGCATATGCTAAAAGAAACTTGTGTATACTCATATAATTGAATTGTTAGGAAATTTTCAGAAACAATATTTAACTCAGCTTATCAGTTATGAATCTATTAGTTAAGAAGTAACTATGAGCAGTAAGAACAAGATAATAGATCACAAGATCATCACACATGAACACCAATATTTTAGGTGCAAACCCAATTCGGGAGAAAACCACCGCTTTTGTCATCTTTGTCTTCAATATTTATTATATGAAAAAATTCTTACAATTTTTTACTGATGCAGACTTATATCACTACGTAGGAAACTACCAGCAGAAGGCTACTACCTTCTCTCATTCTCCAGCTATTACTGGAAGGGGGCTACAACCCCCTTTCTTCTCGTTTACCAGTCACTCCTGGAAGGGATCTTCAACCCCCTAATTAGAACACCAACTTCTAATGGCAAGAATATTATACTTCCATACTGAAGGCTTCAACCCTTAGAACCCCTGCAGACCATGTTTCATCAATTTTCATACTGGATCCCACAGCTTTAACTCAACTCATCATACATATCATCAATAATAAAATTAACCCAAACTTCAATCAGAATAGTGAAAATACTGTAACCATAACACATAAATAACCCACACTTCAGAATCAATATGCAATATCAAACTTAACCCTGAACATTCATGATCTTAAAATGCATACGCTACTTTTCTTCACTGAACCCATGTGTATACGCACTTTCCTTCACACCAACCTATGTATAGCTCTGTGAATACTGTTTTTCATAATGTAATTAGTCTCAGATCCAGATCTGAGGATTTTAGTCAGATATATTTTAGAAAAATAGATCCCTTCATCAGTTAGTCACCAACAACCATGTTTATTATCTCATTGATTATATTTGTACTTAATAAACTTAGCAGCATATACAGTATTCTAACAAACCAGATCTACAAGAAGACTTCATTGACAGACAACAAAAATATATCAGTAATAACCAGCAAACCTTTGTAACAAGCTTCAAAAATCCTTAGCTTCCATACGTGCCTTTTATAAGACAAAGTCCCATATATACGCGCTTTTTCTATGAAGAACTAGCATATAGATCTGTAAGTATGAATTTTTCAGAATGTATCAGATCTATAGTTTATACCCAGATTTCTTCACTCTATTTTAGCAAGCATGTGCCAGATCACCAATCTAATCATCTCTTCAATAAATCATGGAAGAACATAGGAATTTCAGATCTAGAAATCTTGATTCATCATTTCTATCTAAGGGTGCATCATAGATTTAAATTTCTCATTTAAACAAAGTTCATCCCATGCAGATATACTTCAGAGAGAAGTAATAGTCATAGCCCTTACATATGCACACCTTTCTACTATGATCTTCTTCTCCTTATATAGATTTAGCCTTTACCAATACCATGATTCAAAACCACACAACTGTTGATGGAATTCTTCTACGGAATCAAATAGATAACACAACGTTCAATACTGTGGGCTAATACCATGGTAATGCCCCTTGGTGTCATAATTTTAGAGCGCAAAAAGGCATACGTGACTTAGATCATTCGTATCCACGTGTATATGCAAATCCTCTTCATAAAAACTATTTATATACTAATTATAAATGTATACACAAGTTTCCTTCATAAAATTAGTGTATACATTGCTTCCATACGCGAGTTTCCTTCATCAAACTTGCATATACATTGAGAACTATTTCTTGTTTCATTTCTCTTGCACTTACTAGAATTCATTTCTTTGTCACATCTGAACTGACCTGTAGAAACATCATTTTTACATCTTTAACACATAGATTTATTATCAAAAGGCAACTTATCAAGTAGGTTTCCATCGAGAACAACTTCATCAAGTAGGTTGCCATCAAGGACAACATATTGCAACATATTGCCAACAATCTCCCCCTTTGGACTTGATGGCAACCATGATGGTGTTTGATCATCACAATAGATAAATACATTAATCGTAACCATTATTCAAACACCAAAATACTCTCCCCCTTTGACATCAAGGGAAAACGGTGGATCAAAACCAAAACAAGGTTTCTCTTCCCTTATACAAAGATGAGCTCTGAAGATCTGATGTGCATTCAATTTACCATTCTCCCCCTGAGTTCATACTGGATCTTTAGACAAATTTTTCAATGAAGTACATGAATCAACTAAGTATGAAATTTCCTATCACCAAGGACTCATACTTACATCAATGATCCAACCAAGTGGAATTACATATTTTACTCAACTACCCAACCAAGTGGGTTTTAAAAATTTGAACAAGTCCTTACATGACTGAATATATCAATTTTACATCATAGGTCTCAACATGACCTTTTCATCAAATTACAGATATGAATATTTATGACCAAAACTGAAGAATCTCAACCATGAGATCATAACACAGCAACCAATCAAAATCCCAACAATGCATCCTTTTACACAAGACAAGTGCTCCCCCTTAGCTTGTGCATCTTGAACACCTTCAACAACCAAATCATCCAAGCATCTTCATCAAGGAGATAAGTATCAGACAATGATACAAAAAATGAACAATAGAACAACAACAGAGATTACCCAATAGCACCACAACTTTTCTCTGAATAATGCATCTGCAGAATTGTCAAAGAAACCCATAATGAAGCCTTATGCAGAAACTCACAGATATATATGATATATATATACATATATATATATATATATATATATATATATATAGAGAAGTATTTTCTCATGAAACCCGAGAATGAATCAGAATCTTCAAATCATGATTCAATCAGAGTGTAGACACCTCTCGGCTTCTGTCTGAGATATTTGAATGCTTCCCTAGGAAGAGGTTCAGTAAATATATCAACAACTTGTTCTTTGGAGGGAACATACTCCAATTTAACATTTTTTTCAAGCACTTGTTGACGTAAGAAGTGATACTTTATAGGAATGTGCTTGGCCTTGAAATGCATAAAAATATTCTTTGAGATACTAATGGCACTTGTATTATCACACAAAAGGGAGATGGGAGGTGAACATTTGATTTGAATATCTTGTAAAGTCTGCATCATCCAAACTAGTTGTGTGCAACATGATGCAGCAACCAAATATTCTACTTCTCCTATAGATAAGGCAATATAACTTTGTTTCTTGCTGAACCAAGATACTAATCAGGGCCCCATATAGAATTCACCACCACTAGTGCTTTTTCGATCATCAATATTTCCAGTCCAATCTGCATCTATGTAAGCATGAATAGTGAGATCATCATTATTTGGATACCATAGACCAAAATCTTGAGTCCCTTGTAAATATTTGAATATTATTTTTACAGCCTGAATATGGGACTCTTTTGGATTAGCTTGGAATCATTCAACAATACCAACTACATGCATAATGTCAGGTCTTGTCTCAGTTAGATAAATAAGACTTCCAATCATGGATCTGTATTCTGGTTGATTCACCGTGGGAGAATCATCATGAGAACTGAGGTTACACCTAATTATCATTGGTGTTTTCATTCTTCCATCCCATACTTCTTAATAATTTGATTAAAATATTTTTCTTGTGATAAAAATATTCCATCTGTTGCTTGTTGCACTTGTAAGCCAAGAAAAAATGTTAGTTCCCCAAGTAAAGACATTTCAAATTCTTGCTGCATAACGGAAGAAATTTTTTGACTCATGGACTTTTCATTACTCCCAAAAATGATGTCATCAACATATACAACTACAATCAATAGTTTATCATTTTCAATTTTTATGTATAGGTTGCTATCAACAGATCCCTTTGAAAAACCTTGTTGATGAAGATATTTGTCAAGACGATAGTACCATGCCCTTGGAGATTGTTTGAGACCATATAAAGCCTTTTTAAGTTTACAAACAAGTTTTTCATCATTTCCAAAATGAATCCTTCTAGCTATTCTATATAAACTTCTTCTTCTTCTAGACCACCATTGAGAAAGGAAGATTTAACATCCATTTGATAAACTTTGATTTGTTGAAAACTTGAAAAAACAAGAAACATTCTTATGGTTTCAAGCCTAGCTACCGAAGAAAATGTTTCTTCAAAGTATATACCTTCTTGTTGAGCATACCATTTACAAAAAAGCCTAGCCTTGTTTCTTATAACATATTCATTTTCATTTAACTTGTTTTTGAATATCCATTTTGTTCCAATCACATTTTTATCATGAGGTCATGGAACCAATTCCCAAGTATGATTCTTTTCAATCTTTTCAAGTTCTTCATTCATGGCTTGAATCCAACATTCATCTTTACTAGCTTGATTGACATTTTGTGGTTCAACAGTAGATAGAAATGCCAGATGGCTAGGAGATCCTACAAGAGTTCTTCTTGTTTGGACAATTGATCCCGTTTCTCCCAAAATTTTAGATTCTGGATGATTCTTTTGTACGTACCTGGATGGAGCTTTTTCAGATAGATCTTCTTTTGACGCTTCATTGGGTTCACCTTCTACATTGTTGCTATTTGATGCAGGAGGATATCCATAATCATCATCTTCATATGTTGTTGTTATTTCCTTTTTGGGTGCTGAGAGAGACTCATAAATTACAACATCAATACTTTCAACAATCTTTTGAAGTCTTTTGTTGTAACATTTATGTACTTTACTTCTAGAAAATTAACCAAGAGATATTCCTTTGTCTACTTTTGGTTCAAACTTTCCAAGTTTTTCGTTATTGTTCTTGATAAAACATTTTCTTCTGAAAGCTCTAAAATGCTTTACAGTGGGAATATTGCCATACCAGAGTTCATAGGGGGTTTTATCATTGTTAACCTGAACATGAGCCTTTTTCAGAATATTTATTTTTGCATGTGCTTCTTCTCCCCAAAAGGTATCAGGAGTTCCAGATTCATCAAGCATAGCCTGAGCCATTTGTTGAACTATTCTATTCATCCTTTCTGCCACACGATTTTGTAGTGGGGTTCCAGCTATAGAAAACTGTGTGTTTATGCCATGATGTTCACAAAAGTCAAAGAATTCATCTGATATATATTATCCTCCTCGGTCATATCTGAGACATTTTGTTTTTAGATCTAATTCATTTTCAACCAAAGCTTTGAAAATCTTAAGTTTTTAAAATGCTTCATCTTTATGTTTCAGTAAACCGATCCAACACATTCCAGAGAAGTCATCAATAAATAAAATATAGTATTGTTCTCCACGAGGTGAATTTTTCCTTACATGACCACATCGATCAATATGTATAAGTTCAAGAGGCTTACTTATTGATCCTTCTTCAGCATTAAATTGCACCCTGGTTTTCTAACCAAATTGGCATGATTTGGATAAGGTACTTTCAGGTGGAGTGATGTTGGGAAGATCACAAACTGCTTTGCGTCTGTTGGATTTTATTATTTGAGAGAAGCTCAAATGTCCCAACCTTTTGTGCCATAACCAATTTTCTAAATATTTTCTCAAGTAGCATTGTGTTTGACCACCTTTCAATACATACAGATTGCTTGGCGTTCTAGTTCCTTTTATTACTGTTTTTCCTGTCTCAAGTTCATGTACAAAACATTATTTTGAACTGAAGAAAACTTCATTTCCTTGATCAAATATTTGACTCACACTCAACAGGTTATGCTTTAGTCCATCCAAATACATAACATTGTTAGCTTTCACTCTTTCTTTTAGAAAAATGTAACCTTTTTCTTTAATGATGGCAGGAGAATCATTTCCAAAGGTAACATTATTTTCTTTCTCTAGAGCATTGTATGAAAGGAGTTTATTTCTATCACTTGTCATGTGTTTTGAGCATCCACTATTAATGTACCATTGGTTTTCTTCTCCTTCTGCAAATAAGGGTATGCCACAATTCTCAACCTGTAAGTCCTTCTTTCTCCATACCTTGGAACTTGAAGGTATATGGTCTTTTGGCTGAAGTTTTCTCCTGCATTCAGATTCTTCATGACCAAAGTTATTGCAATAAGCACATTCAATTTCATTTTGAAGAGGAGAAAAGTTATTATAAGTAATTTTCTTTATTCCAATCTCATTTCTTTGCTTTCTTGCTTCTCTGGTCATGATGGTTTTGTATACAACACATTGAACAGCTTTATGACCAAAATTATGACATGAGAAACATTATCCATTGAAGAAGAAATTTCTACGATCATGAAACCTTCTATTGTTTACCCGTTGATTGAAATTTCTGTTATTGAAGTGGTCATGCTTTACCTGTGAAGTTTCTTTGTTCTTATGCTCAATGATAGAGTGTTGTAGGCTAGCTTTTTCTACATTTAGATAGCTTGGTGCTAAAGACTGGTAGGATTCTCAGATAATTTTTGCTGCATTTAGATAGCTTGGTGCTGAAGACTGAGAGGATTCTCTGATATATCCAAGACCTATATTTACAAAAGGAGAGCATTGAACCTTGATAATTTCATCTAAGGTTTTAGATCCTTTAGAAAATTTAAGATTTAAATTTTTCACTTTCTCAATTTCCTTTCTTAGACTTACTATTTCACATTCTAATTTCTCATTGTGCTTCTCATTTTCTATAAGCTGATTTTCTAGAGTATCTATGGAATTTTTTTTTTCTTCCAAACATACCTTGAGATGATTTATTTCTTCAAAAAAATCATTATCTTCTAAAGCATCCATAAAAGTATCTTTAGCCTCACTAGTTTCTTTTTCAAAAGCCATGAGTAGTCTAATATCTTGATCAAATTCTCCTTCTTCACTATCACTATCTTCATTAGTATAATAGCTTTTTCTATTGATAAAGAGTTTCTTATTTCCTTTAGCCATTTCCTTTCCCTTTTCATGACTATATTTATAGGGACACTTAGCAGCATAATGACCAACTCTTCCACAAACAAAAAATTTAAAGGGAATCTTACCTTTGAACCTTCCAGTGCCAAGTTGTAGCTTCTTTACAAAATTTATCTCATCTTCTGCTTAAACATACCCTGATCCTTCTTGTGCTTCTTCCTCCTTTCCTTTTGCAGCAGCTTTGAAGACATCTTATTTGACTTGAGATGGACCTCCTTTTCTCATTTCACAAGCAGTCAGAATCCCATGAAGCTGAACAACTGTAAGAGTTTTCAGATCCTATTTCTCCTCAATAGCAAATATTTTTGACTCGAATTTGGAAGTTAGAGATCTTAAAACTTTTTCTACTAGAGTAGTGTTAGTTATTGTTTCACCCAAATTTCTCATACGATTTACAATATCATCTAGACGTAAAAACAACTGGCAATTCTTTCCTCATTATGCATCCTAAGATTTTCATATTGAATTCTGAGAGTTTGGAGATTAACACTTTTTACCTTGCTATCACCTTCATAGCTTAGAATTATTTTGTCCCATATCTCCTTTGTTGTATTCAACTGCATGACTTTGACAAATTCTGATTCAGTCAGACTTCCCAATAATGCATTGACCACATTTGCATTAGTTTCATAGTTCTTTCTTGTTGTTTCATCTATTGGAACTGAGGCTGGATATTGATAACCTCCTTCAACTATAGCCCACACATCTACTCCAAGAGACTAAAGATAAGATCTAGTCCTTTTCTTCCAGAAGATTAAATTGTTTCCTTTGAAGATTGAGGCCTGATAGATGTTGTCCCATATTGATTGTTCATCTTAGCTAATATTCCTTATAGCAGTTAAGCTTCTTCAGAAGGACCTACTCTTATACCAATTGTTGGGAAAAATACTGAGAGGGGGGGCTGAATTAGTATTTAGAATGTTTTGATAACTTTAAAAAAAAAATTTCAGAATACCATACGTAACTTTAATGAACCCAAATCGCATATACACGCACATATGCTAAAAGAAACTTGGGTATACTGATATGATTGAATTGTTAGGAAACTTTTAGAAACAGTATTTAACTCAGCTTATTAGTTATGCATAATTTATTTAAGCAGTAAGTATGAGTAGTAACAGCAAGATAACAGATCACATGAGCATCACACATGAACACCAAGATTTTAGGTGGAAACCCAATTCGGGAGAAAACCACCGCTGCTATCGTCTTTGTCTTCAATATTTATTATATGAAAAATTTCTTACAATTTTGTACTAATGCAGACTTATATCAGTACACAGGCAACTACCTGCTAAAGGCTACTACCTTCTCTCATTCTCCAGCTACTACTGGAAGGGAGTTACAACCCCATTGCTTCTCGTTTACCAGCCACTCCTGGAAGGGAGCTTTAGCCCCCTGATTAGAAAACCATCTTCTACTGGTAGGAAGCTTCTACTTCCATAATGAAGGCTTCAACCCTCAGAACCACTGCAGAACACGTTTCATCAATTTTCATACTGGATCCCACAGCTTCAACTCAACTCATCATACATCTCATCAAGAATAAAATTAACCCAAAATTCAATCAGAACAGTGAAAACACTGTAACCAGAACATAGAAATAACCCAGAATTCAGAATCAATATGCAATATCAAACATAACCTTGAACATTCATCATCTTAAAATGCATACACTACTTCGATTCACTGAACCCGCATGTATACGCACTTTCATTCACACCAACCTATGTATAGATCTGTGAATACTATTTTTCAAAATGTAATTAGTCTCAGATCCAAATCTGAGGCATTCAGTCAGATATCTTTTAGAAAAGCAGATCCCTTCATTAGTTAGTCTCCAACAACCATGTTCATTCTCTCATTGATCATATTTGTACTTAATCAACTTAGCAACATATACAGTATTCAAACAACCCAAATCTACAAGAAGAATTCATTGACAGACATTATAAATATAGCAGTAATAACTAGCAAACCTCTACAACAAGCTTTAGAAAACCTTAGCTTCGATACGCTCCTTTTCTAAGACAAGTCCGCGTATATACATTCGTTCACTATGATGAACTCACATATAGATCCTTAAGTATGAATTTTTCAAAATGTATCAGATCTATAGGACTTACCCACACTTCTTCACTTTATTTAAGCAAGCATGCGCCAGATCACCGATCTAATCATTTGTTCAATAAATCATGCAAGAACATAGGCATTTCAAATCTAGAAATCTTGATTCGTCATTTTTATCCAAGGGTGCATCATAGATTCAGATTTCTCATTTAAACAGAGATCATCCCATGCAAATATACTTCAGAGAGAATTACTAGTGACAGCCCTTACATATGCACACCTTTGCACTATGATCTTCTTCTACTTATATAGAGTTAGCCTTTACCAATACCATGAGTCAAAACCACACAATTGTTGATGTTATTCTTGGACGGAATCAAATATACAATACAACACTCAATACTATGGGCTAATACCATGGTAATGCCCCTTGGTATCATAATTGTAGAGCACAAAAAGGCATATGCAACTTGGATCATTCGTATCCACGTGTATACGCAACTCCTCTTCATAAAAACTATGTATATACTAATTCTGAATGTATGCGTGGGTTTCATTCATTAAAGTAGCATGTACATTGTTTCCAGACGTGGGTTGCCTTCATCAAACTTGCGTATACATTGAGAAATATTTCCTGTTTCATTTCTCTTGCACTTGCTGGAATTCCTTTCTTTGTCACATTTGAAATGACCTGTAGAAACATCATTTTTACATCTTTAACACATAGGTTGCTTATCAAAAGGAAACTTATCAAGTAGGTTGCCATCAAGGACAACATATTGAAACATATTACCAAAAATATATATATACATATACATTTAAAAGTAATTATCGAATTGATATCACTTAATCACTTCTCATTAGAAAACCTTTTTAGGAAATACAATGTTAGAATCTTAGTGCAAATAAAGTTAAAAATTCAACACTAGAGATAGTATAGCTCTAGGATATTTTTTTCGTTTGTTCCAAGAAACATTTTAAGAGACACATGCAGAGACTAGTGAATTTTGGGTGATAAAAGAAAGACCATTGGGATCCAAATTCAAAGAGAAAGAAGACCCTCCACATGAACTCGACCTTATCTTTTGAATAAAAAATTACACCATGCTCCTATTTGTGGCTTCATGTTGAATAGTTTTATTTAGAAAGGCTCATCATCTTCAAATCTAAGTGGAAAATAGGGGCATTTTTTATAATTACATGTCTAGGTAATTAAAAGAATGTATTTATTTATTTAAAGAGTTGTATATTATTAATATTTTTTAATTCTCTTTTGTAAGGTTGGTAGGACTACATCTTCATCATGTCTAATATTTCACCTCGATCGGTGCGTGAAATTGAACTAGTGACCTCATATAAAGGAGTTCCTTAATAGATCCCCCTATCACCGTCTATCCAAGACCCTGTGGCCTATTAATAAATTATTTTAAAAAATACATTTAAAGAGTTTTATGGATTAGTTTCAAGCTCCGTACCCATATTATTCAGCATGTTACTATACAATATTCCATCATCTAGATCACCTCTTTCACAGTGTAGGTGGCAAGTTGTAGCGGTTAGACCCCATACATGAAATGTGGGCTATAACAAAATATATATTTCGCTTCTCGCCCCAACAAAATGACACGAGAAATGGGCATATTTATTTATGTTATTTAAATAAGAACAATATTTTAAATTTAACATTGATTATTACTGGTTCATTTTAAATATTTATACAAGTGTCCTTTTCATTAAATAGATTGACCTCTCACCTTTGAATTCTAACATTCCATTTGAACTTTGAAATATAACGTTCCTCTTTCTTGTCCTAACACCTATATAATCTGATTTCCACTATTTTATAATCATTTGCCTTTGTTTGGTACCTAGGATGGATGAAGTGTCCATTTGAATGGACACAATCCTAAAACCACATGCATAGTAAATTTCTTTAGAAATAACATTAATATAAATTCCTGATATGTTAAATCTATTGTTCTCATATATTGCTTATCCCTTTGCATGTTGTTGTATTTATTTCTCGAGTTTTGGTTCTCTTATACACTATTAAACATGTTTAAATGAACATTTGGTCTTCCCTAGCTCTTCAATTTGTACAACAATTCCTTATTTTCATAATGAAAAATACAAAAATATCACATGTTGTTACTCAACCCTCACATGGGATGTGCTAAAATAACTGAATTGAAAGGATACAATCTATTCTCACCAATATTCTAGATATATATGATTGACCATTGATATTATTAGTTTTATATGTTTTATTTGTTAAAATAGGAGAAACTCAAGGCCTACTCGAATACTCCGTCTTAATGGGAAAACTTGTTCTATTTTTTCTTTTATGGTTAAATTTCACTTTGGTTTCCTTATTTTCAAACACTTTAGGTTAAATTGATTAGGTTAATTTATACTATACCAATATCTTGCACATCAAATTTCAATCACTTCCTAGGATTAATTTATTTTCTATTTGATGTTAGTTATATTATCTCTTAAAACAACGATAAAACCTAAAACTATATGATTGAATGAATATTATGAAAATGAGCTTTGGCTATAGTATAAAACTATATAATTTAGTGGAATTTTAGCATAGAGAAAATAAAATTCTCATATTGGTTGTGATGCAATGACATATAGATTTTCCATGTATCGTCATTTCAATTGCAATGTAGATAATCTGATGGGGATTAAAAGTAGGATCCAGTGCAAGAGTTTTCTAACTGATTTGATGAGGGGCATAATGGAAAATGGTGTCATACTCTTTTTGAAGACACCAAATTCATCATCCTAGCTATATCCATCACAAATATAAATCAAGGGGCCTTATCAAACACACATGAAACTATAAAATCCATCATTTCAATTTTTTTAGGCTATGATTAACACATCAATTCAAAAAAAAATGTTATAATCTTTCCAAAGACACAAGATATATCACTATCACAAACATAAATCAGGGGCTTTGTCGAAGAATTATGAAACTATAGAATCCATTGTTTTACTTTTCATAGGATATGATTGGTGCCACAATTCAGACCATTTTTTTTAAATGTTAGATTTGGAATTCAAGGAGAATTAGAAAAAGTGAAATGGATTTTCCTATCAAAGTGGAAAAACTTCAACCTCTTAACAAGAGAAAGAGTGAGTAGTAGTTTCCCATTTTGTTAAAATCCCACATTACATTCAAGAGTGAGTAGTAGTTGCCCATTTTTTTGAGATCCCCACCTTACATTCACATTAATTGCATAAGAAATTTTACTTGATTTTAATGACAAGGTCATCATTTCTCCTTAATATAACACGATTTCATCTAGTGACACCTTTACTAGCTCTAAACAAGTCGCATGTTTTGAACCTCAATCAAAATCCAACTTAAACTCTTTATTTTTCATATCCATATTTTCCCAATCCATAGAGGGTTTAATCTATTACGATGTGAACTCAAACTATTGACATAATCCATTTCTATAAATTGAATCCTAATTCTTAATTTCTCACCATTATTTGTGGTGATAATATTCATTGTCTTGACATCTTCGTCAAACAAGGTGTTTTTTTTTTTCAATTTCTCCTCGCTTTGAAATTTAAAATTTTCTTATTTATATGAATCCATTTAAGAATGTGATTTTTTTTCCATGAACCATGTAACTACCTCCTATCCTTGCATATGAGAAATTTTCGACTAGATGCTACCATACATTAATGTTTTCCGTTATTGCTTAACCATTTATAAGATAGTTTGAACACATTATTCATAAACCATATTAAATGGATTATTTATTTGTTTCCCAACAACCATTAAACACAATTTTATAATTTTAAAATAATGTGTCATCTAGATTCACTTTGACATTTGCTTCCCATGGGGTTATGCTAGTTTAATTCATTTTATGCTCAGTCAAGATGAGGTATTTCAAAAAATATATATTAGTAAAAATATGTTTTATCCTTAGCCATAAGTAAAACATTTCAATTTTTATATTAAATAACATCATTTTTATATTATCTATTTTATATAAAGAAAGATAAAGTAATTGATTTTTTTTCTTTTAATATAGGAAGATAATGTAAGTTATTCCATTCTTAATATGAGTAATATCCATATATATATATATATATATATATATATATATATATATATATATATATAGAGAGAGAGAGAGAGAGAGAGAGAGAGATACGATTTTTAATGTAAGGTTAATCAAGGAGATAGTCCTTTCATGTTTAATATACAATCCATATGCAAAGTTTAAAAAATGACTAATAAAAACAAAAAATATTAATTAAAAAAACAATGCATAAATATATCTAATGGATATAATTTTTTACTTCTTGATATATAAAATAGCGGAATTTAAAAATATACTAATAACCAAAAAAACATTTTAACCTGCAACTCTTTTTCCAAATTATTCTCTCAATAAATATCCTGTACCTAAAAATTTTAATCCTTCCAACTATTTAATAAATATAGTGTTAACGTAATTTTTTATTAGTATTATATTAAATCAAACATAAAATTAAATTAAATTATGTTTTGAATGAAAATTCATACTAAAGTTTAAAAAAACAACAAAATTCATCTTTATCCCTAAAAAAGGGATTTTTCTGGTTGTATTTAGTGGAAAGGTAAACAAGATTATCGGGGAACTTGACAAGCCATATTAGGGATAATGGGAAAAACTACTAGTACTCATGTTGGCCTTCGAATCCATTTCCAAGTTAGCCTCTAAAGCTAAACTGAAACAAATCACAAAGTGGTGTGTGTCAATCATAAGCAAATTGTGGTCTGATTAGGGAAAGAGAAATATCTTCTCTTGTAATATATTATGTAACAAGTTGACTGTTCATCAGATATATTAAACATTTGATTCAAAAATATCATTTTGCGGTGGGACCTCAAGTTTAAAGCAATAAACTCTATTTCATTGCTCCCCTCAACAAAATGAAATGATAAATACATATATGTGGTTATGTTATTGAAATAAGAATAGTTTCCACAAAACTTCCTCGATACCTAATGCCTTCCTTGGTAGCCAAGAATTTTTCTGTACCGTATTTTGAATTAGCAACTCAATGCAGAAGGTCCAACTTGGGATCCTACAACACGAAATATAAAATAGTTATTGATGGGCATCTAAATTAGACATTAAATAAGGCCCATATAACCTTTCTTAAGCCCATATACCTTCCTTATGCACATGAATATATATATATATATTGAATCTCTCCTTCTACACTTAATAATGTTTTCTTATGCTTTAATATTTTCTTAGGAAGGTTTAAAGGTAATTGCACATTTTTTCCTAATATTGGTTATTTTCGTAGAATATTGTGAGAATATTTGGGAGATTATGAAGATTTGGAGAAGGAGATAATGTAGGGACTTTCTCCCTGCCACTAGAAGATCAATATTGGAGAATAAATGAGCACAATGTGAGGAAATTATGGAGAAATCTTCGAGATATTCAAGGGGGTTATCCACCCTCCTTAACTATCAAAGGAAGCCAAGCAACTCCAAGAGGAGTGCACTCAATATTTGTTGATTTGGAATCAAGTGGACTCAATCACCACAAAGATTCTCTCCAGCAATTCGAGTTCCAAAGGAAACCAAGAAACTCAAAGAGGAGAGCACCTAATCTATGTTTACTTGGAGTCTTCAATAATTTGAATTCGAAAGGCAGCTAAGCAACTCAAGTCCAAGTGCACTCAATCCATACTTCACTTGGATTTAAGTGGACTCGACCACTATTTTCTAGGGATCTGTTGGTAGCTACCCTGTAATATAAATAGAGCAGAGCTAGAGCTAGGAAGTGTTAGTCAATTCTTTGATTCCATTTTGGGGAATTTTGCTGCAAGCTATAAAGCTTTTTATTGTACTCAATGATTAGACTTTCAGAAATGTAACAAGGCTATTTTCTTCCTGAAATGAGTAGACAGACTCCATTTTATTGATTTAGTTCTGGAGAGCTGGGCTTGTGGGTTAGGGCCCAACCCATGTGCCTCAGATTCTTTGTCGTTTCCATCCTTTCCTTTCTGTTATTTAGCTAGTTTTATTTCTAATATGTTCATTATAGTTATAGTTTGTTGTAATAGATTTAATCTGCTTATCTACGTTGTAGAATAGTTGATGAAATCCATAAAATTGTGAGGCATCCTTCCCCTCTCATCTTTGTCAATAGAGCTCGAGGAGGATATACCTTCCCGCAGACCAAAAATTATATCTAGGTTATGATTATTTGTCTCTAGACTAGGCTAGAAATCTTTTTTGTCGCTAGCATGATCTATCCATCCTTCTTGCATAACTCAATAGTTTAATTACAGGCAAGGGTAGCCACAGAGAAGTTCATTGGTGCCTTCCTGCTTCATTTTCCATCTCTGTCTTTACGGCCTGAACAATGTTGGTATTCCTCCATTCCCATCCTTTCTCTTCTTATCAGCTATCATGTCCTTTTTTATTCACAAAACACTTCAAAACGCTGAAATTTTGACCTCTTCCCTCACTCCTCGAACTTCCTACTACCGTACAATGCAATCGCACTACACAACCTTTTTCCATTTTTCCCTTAAGACTTACCACAATCCCTTTTCGCAAGCACACATCACACTTTGCAATAGTTTTTTTTTCCTTTAATAACTTACCACTCCCAAAGCCGATTTCGATATTCGTCATATAGAAAATAACTCACCGCAACCTTTTTCTTTTTCTTTAACACTTACTGCTCTTTTTTTTTCGATTGCGATATTGTTATCGCACTCCACCGTCAATCATATCACCATGCCATTCCTATCACTAATCGTATCCCATAATTTTCATTTGGTTCCTTTTAAGACTTATCACTCTATTTTTTCCAATTGCGATATTGCGACATCGCAGATTGCACTTTTTACCACACTGCAAATCACTCTCTGCAAAATTTCCCCTTTTATTTAAGGCTTACCACTCTTATCTGCCAATTTCGTATTGTTATAACACTTCGCCATTGGTCCCACCACCACATAACCCACCACATCGCACATTGAAAATCATAGTTTTTGTTTTGCTCCCATTAACCTTTTCCACTCCAAATGCTGATTCTGAACTCCACTGCATTGCAAGTCTCATTTCAAAGTTTTTATTTTTATTTTTCTTGTTAACCTATACCTCTCCAACCTTGTGATATTGCGATTGTGATCTCACAGATCACATATCACACTTCTATTCGCCAATCATATCTCTTCCATCACATATCTCAATCATTCCACTCCAAAGGTTTTGTGCCTTAATAAAGCTCTAATAAGGGTTAAAACCTGCGCTTTCCTCCTCTAAGCCTTGTTTCATGTGTTTAGACCTCCATTAGCCTCTCTAGCCCTTTTTCTTCCAAAATGCGGGAAACACCTATTCAAATTAGAATTAGTTATTGAATAACTGCATAGATAGGAGAATGATAGGTAGAGTAGTGTGTGTATAGCCGATTGGCCAAGTTAAGTGCGGTTTACGTTAGTTTACCTTCTGCAATTCAAATTAGTTTCCTTTCTGCAATTTAATTTAGTTTCCTTTCTGCCGTTTCTTTTCAACAATTTAGATTAGTTTCCTTACTATCATTTATTTTTAGGAATTTAATTTAGTTTCCTTTCTATCATTTCCTTTCTGCAACTTAGTTTAGTTTCATTGAAGTGTGACAAACTTCATTGCGAACCCTTAGAAATAGTGCCCTTTCGTAAAGTAGAAGAGGATGACATGAATAGAAGGCATCTATTGTGTATATAGAATTGTCACCTCCAATTTTGTATGAACCCTGGGTTAATAAAGTAAAGTAGGGAAGCCCATGGGAGTTGCAGCACTCTTGGTGCAATACCAAGCTCACCACTCTTTGGCACCATTTTCGGGGAGGTGTCTAGTAGATGATTTGATTTTGTTTTTAGAGTTCTTCTCTTCATTCCTTTCTTTTCATGCCATTTCAGAAATATTTAAAAAAATACAAAAGATTTGATTTTCATGCCTCATAGGAGTAAGGATACTCAGATTTTTTTATTTTTTTTAATACTTCTCCAATACCAACCCTCCACTTGACCACATGGTGTAGTAAGGACCACATCACCATACACTGTTGAAGTTAGAAGAGATGGATGGATATGATGATAGTGAAGAAGGTCTTGTTGGGTTTCCCATTTAAGATATGGACATTAGTGTACATATGAATAACATCCCTGCATATTTCCTTCCCAACTTCAATGGTATGAGGACAAAGGATCCGAAAACATTTCGCTTTGAATTTGAGATAATTTATAGGTAATATGTCTACCTATCACACACTCAAAAATTGAGATTTTTTCCTGCAAAATTGAAGGATAGAGCTCTTGAATGGCTCATGAGTCTAGGTACTAATTTAATAAGATCATAGAATGATATGCAAAATATATTCTAGAAAAATACAAAAATCGTGATTTGACAGAAGAAATTTTTAGAATGAATCATGAAGAAGATGAGAGCCTTGAGGATCTAATAGAGAGGTTCATCTATAATGTTAAGAGGGAAAGATTGCATCATTTAGGATTTGACACACTAAAAACCCTCTTATTTAGAAAAATTAGGGATGAGTGGATTGATCTCCTTAATATCATGAGTAAAGGAGATGTATATCAATTGTCATTTGAGGAAATTTGTGAAACATGCAAGCGCATATCAAGAGGAAGGGAAAGAGTAAGTAATTCACCATCAACATTGGTAAGGAAAGATGAACTTGGAAATTTTCTTGACAACTTTAAAACAAAAATTCTTAGAAATATAAGTGAACAAGTAGAAATGTTAAGATTACAAAAAGAGAAAAAAGTGGATGTTGATATTTTTTTTATCCATGCATAATCATATGCTACTAAATGTTTTTCATCATTCTGATGGTTTAAAGAAGTTTACCAAGAAGACAATGGAGCAAGGAAATCACCAAAGAAGCTATGCTATGTAGCTCCAAGGAGACCCTGGCACCCTAGTCAACTTGATATGATGCAAGGACCCACTTCACAATTTCAATATTATTCACATCCATTTCAAACTAATTGGGACACACTTCATCCTTAGCAACCTTGGCCATCTCAACCCCAAAACCAAGCTTGGCAACATGGTCCTCAAGGTCCTTACTGTGAAAATTCTCAACATACTCAATATTTCCCTCAATATCCTGCATACACAACTCCATGCTATCCCTACCATCCACCTCCACCACAACCACAACCTCAACCACATCCATATCATATATCCACCCCCACTCAACTACCTATACCACCATTTCCAAACCCATATAATGAAGTACCTCAGCACACTTACAATGCTGAGGTACAACACTACCAAACATATCCTCTTGATCTAAATGCTCTGCATCTTAGTTCAAGAAAGGGACTGCAAAGAAGATATTTTCTTCATGTCATTGAAGGACAACATAAATAAGAAGAAGATCCAAATGAAGAGATCAAAATATCAAGGGTTTCACTTGATGAAGAGAAAAAATCAGAATAAGATGTTGAGAAATTTTCCTCATGTTTACCAACATTTCCTCCATGTGTTCAAGAGAAAAATTAGAAAAAAGAGGAATATTTGACTACCATAATTGAAGAGAACATCTAAAGTTATCCAACTCAGCAAGTGAATGAGGGGCATCACAACTATATTGACATATGGTTCCAAACAGCCATTAAGTTGCATCAACACACTCTTCTCCAACAATACTTGATACAATCTTAGTCAAAGAAATTCATCTCTCATATTGAGGTACATGTCAAAGAATGTATTCCAAGTGTGCATATGATTTTATTTTTCATATTGATGTATACATGGCTCCGTTTTAAGTATTCCTATACTTGGAAAAGGTTTTTGTTTTTTCAAGTAGAGTAGGAAAGTGTAAGAGAAAAAAAAAACAGAAAAAAAAGGAAAGAATAAAATCACAGGTGAAAACCTCAAAGAGGCATCTAGTAGGCCTTATATATATATATATATATATGCATTTCTCCATGTATCTCTCTAATGAATGCAAGTGCTCTCCAACCTTTGCAAGCTGGAAAATAGCAAGTTTCCACAAAAATAAAATTCAGTCAACACCCTAGTTAAAGTTAGTCAAACTTGGACTTCCTCCTCCTGTTCTCAAAAGCTCCAAAAGGACCTCAAGAAGATTATCACATGCAGCTTCAGAACCACTGAAGACAACTTCAACAGCCATATCAGCAGCTTCAACATCACCTACAAAAACAAATCAATAGTAAGGCTCAGGTATGCAATCATCTAACCCTTTCTTTGAATCTATTTTAGCTTAATAAAAATTTAAAAAGTGTGAGAAGGAAAGTTTTTTATAAAGCCAAAATCATTAGCAGAGCAACCTTAGCCTTGTCTAGCAACTAGCCTCACTTTTTCCACCAAGAAAAGGAACAAGACAAAAGTAAAAATGACTTGAGAAAGTGGGAAGTAAGTAGTTCCTTGTAATAAAATACAAGGAGTGCCAAGTGATAACCAAGGGTGAACTCATTACACAGAAAAAAGGACTGTCAGTTTACTTTGCATGCAATTAAAAATAAAAACGAGAGAGAAAAAAAAAAGGAAAAATCAAATAAAAGGTGGATCCACCACCTTTTGGCATGAAATACAGATTTTATTAAGGCATATGAGGACCTCCATGAAGCACCTACAAGAATAAATTCAACAAGAATAGCAAGAAGATTAGAAGGAAGAGCAGCGCATGGGCCAATAAACAGAAAATGAAATAAGCCAGCATGCAGACAAGACCATAAGGCGGGGAGTATGAATAAGTTGCTTAGAGGATGAGCAATAGTTTTAGTCAGGGGGTGATGATGGGCCTCCAAATTAGACATAAAATAAGGCCCATCTAACCTTTCTTAAGCCCATCTACCTTCCTTATGCACATGAATATATATATATATATATATATATATATATATATATATATATATATATATATATATATATATATATATATATATATTAAATCCCTCCTTCTGCACTTAATAATGTTTTCTTATGATTTAATATTTTCTTAGGAAGGTTTAAAGGTAATTACATATTTTTACATAATATTGGTTATTTTTGTAGAATATTGTGAGAATATTTGGCAGATTATGCAGTTTTGGAGAAGGAGATAATGTAGGGACTTTATCCCTACTACTGGAAGATAAGGATTGGAGAATAAATGGGCACATTTTGAGGAAATTATGGAGAAATTTTGGAGAGATTCAAGGGGGTTTTCCACCCTCCTTAACTATCAATGGTAGCCAAGAAACTCCAAGAGGAGTGCACTCAATATTTTTTGACTTGGAGTCAAGTGGAATCAATCACCCCAAAGATTCTCTCCAGCAATTCGAGTTCCAAAGGCAGCCAAGCAACTCAAAGAGGAGAGCACTCAATCTATGTTTACTTGGAGTCTACAACAATTAAAGTTTGAGAGGAAGCCAAGAAAATCAAGACCAAGTGCACTCAAGCCATACTTCACTTGGAGTCAAGTGGACTCGATAACTATTTTCTAGGGATCTGTTGGTAGCTGCCCTATAGAATAAATAGAGCGGAGCTAGAGCTAGGAAGAGTTAGTAGATTCTTCGATTACATTTTGGGGAATTTTTTTGCAAGATATTAAGCTTTTTATTGTACTCAATGATTAGACTTTCAAAAATTTAACAAGGTTATTATCTTCCTGAAATGAGCATACAAAATCCATTTTACTAATTTAGTTCTAGAGAGTCGGGCTCATGGGTTAGGGCCCAACCCATGTGCCTCAACTTCTCTGTCATTGTCATCCTTTCCTTTCTATTATCTAGCTATTTTTATTTGTGATATGTTCATTGTTGTTATAGTTTTCTAATGTAGATTTAATTTTCTTATCTGCGTTGTAGAATAGTTGATGAACTCCATAAAGCTATGAGGCAACCTTCCCCTCTCATCTTTGTCGATAGAGCTTGAGGAGGGTAGACCTTCCCGCATACTAAAAATGCTTTATGTGTTCTGTTTCTCTGTTTCTAGTACTAGGATAGAATTTTTTTATCTTTAGCATGCATTGTCCATCCTTCTTGCATAATTTTTCAGTTTAATTGCAAGCGCAGGTAGCCACAGAGAAGTTCATTGGTGCATTCCCGCTTCATTTTCCATCTCTGTCTTCACAACTTGAACAATGTTATTACACCTCCATTCCCCTCCTTTCTCTTCTTATCAGCTGTCGCTCCCTTTTTTATTCAAAAAATAGTTCAAAACGATGAAAGTTTGACCTCTGCCCTTGTTCCTCGAACTTCCCGCCACCGTACAACACAGTCACACTGTGCAAATTTTTTCCCTTTTTCTCTTAAGATTTGTTGAAATCCATTTTCTCAATCACACATCACACTTCGAAATAATTTCCATTTTTCCTTTAGGAACTTACTGCTCCCGATGCTGATTGAAATATTTTCCACATTGCAAATTGCTCACCACAAACTTTTTCATTTTCTTTAACATTTACTACACTTTTCTACCAATTGCGATATTGTTATCGCAATCCGCCGTGGGTCCTACCACTACAACATTCCTATCACTAATCGCATCTCGTAATTTTCATTTGGTTCCTTTAAATACTTACCACTCTTTTTTTTTTCCGATTGCGATATTGCGACATTGCATATCGTAGATCGCAGTTTTTACCACACCACAAATCACTCTCCGTAATATTTTCCCCTTTTCTTTAAGACTTACCACTCTTATCTACTGATTGTGATGTTGTTATTTCACTCTGCCACTGGTCCCACTGCCATGTCATCCACCGCATCGCACATCGCAAATCACAGTTTTTTTTTGTTCCTATTAACCTTTTCCACTCCAAATGTATATTCCGAACACCGCCACATCCCAAGTTTCATTTCAAAGTTTTATTTTTTTTCGTGTTAACCTCTACCACTCCAACCTTGTGATATTTTGATTGCGATATCAGAGATCACATATCGCACTTATATCCACCAATCATAAATCCGCCATCGCATATCTTAATCATTCCACTCTAAATCTTTTGTGTCATAATAAAGCTGTAATAAGGGTTAAAACCTACTCTTTCCTCCTCTAAGCCTTGTTTCATGTGTTTAAGCCCTCCATTAGCCTATGTAGCCCTTCTTCCTCCAAACTATGGGCAACACCTCTTCAAATTAGAATTAGGTCTTGAATAACTGCATAGGTAGGACCATGATAGATAGAGTAAGGTGTGTTTAGCCAATTAGCCAATTTAAGTGCAGTGTAAGTTAGTTTGCTTCCTGCAATTTATATTAGATTCCTTTCTGAAATTTTGTTTAATTTCCTTTCTACCGTTTCTTTTCGGAAATTTATATTAGTTTCCTTCTTGTCATTTCTTTTCAAAAATTTAATTTACTTTCCTTTCTGTCATTTCCTTTCTGCAACTTAGTTTAGTTTCATTGAAGTGTGACAGAATTCACTGAGAACCCTTAGAAATAGCACTCTTTCTTAAATCATAAGAGGATGACATGAATAAAATGCATATGCTGTGTATATAGCACTATCACCTCCAATTTTTTATGAACCCTGGGTTGATAATGTAAAGTAGGGCATCCCTTGGGAGTTGCAACAATCTTGGTGCAATACAAGGGCTCACTAGTTATCTCCTTATAAATGAAAAGTATCAAAGAAAACTTGGGATCTGTTATATCATCGTTGGACTAAAATATTCCAACATCTTTTGACATCTTTGACTAGGTAGCAGCTTCTGACAACATCTGACATCCAACAACAGTAAAACTTGGAAGACTTCGATCTCGAAATCCAAATCCAAAAATATAGAGAGAGAGAGGCACCAAAATTTTATTTTTATTATTCTCCTTAGATTTCCCAAAGATCACACTTATTTCGAATTCCTAGAAACAAAATTTTAACTTCTTCATAGCTATAAGAGATATCAAATTGCTTCAGAGAGTGTGCTCCAAATGAATTCAATTTACATACTTTTATATTCTCTAGGTGAGATTTAATAGGTGTCTCTTAGGCCTACATGATGCCATTTAGTGTTACATGCAAAGCTACCCTAAGATCTGGGTTGAGAGACCCAACAGAGCAAAAGGAATATCACCGCAAGAAACACTCTAATTATGAGTTCTAATGCTTCAACTAGAAAACTGAGGATAGACGACCTTACATGTTTGTCCTACGTCTGGGGTCGATCCCATAGCATGTGAACCCTCTACTACTAGTCGTGCTTTAAGACCTGCAAATAAATCAAGAGAAAGCACACAACCTAGTTGCAAAACATATATATCCTAGATTTTAGCATGTTAGTACATATAATCTCATTAAAAAAACATGACATAAACCATTACTAGATCATTCAACATGCATAAGAGACATATAACACAACGACATCAGGAATGGTGCAAAGCTTATTTTATTGATAATATGTAAAGAGAAAGTGGAGAAGTCACCTAAGATCTGCCACAACCATCCTCTGGATCCATCCAACCCTAGCCTCACAAATATTATTCCATAAAGGGTGAACAAAGGATGTCACACAAGGAGGGAGTGAACATCACAAGGAAACAAGGGTTTCTTGAACCTGAGAAGTACAAGAGGCACAAGGAAATATCAAAATTGATAAGGGCTATAACAGGTTATAATATCAATAGCATTCTCTCTCCTCCCTTATGCGACTCCCTTGAGGTGTATTTATACTTCCTCAAATAATTTTTTTCAGTTGGGAAACAGTTTGCCCACAGGATGAGGTAGTTAAGTTACAGGAAAAACCTATAAACCTTGCACAATTAATAGGGAGTTTAATATTTTTTTAATATTTTAAACAGTATATGCTGGTCAGATATGCATGGACATGTGGTTGCACGTAGAAAAATCTGGGAAGAGTCATGTATGGAATTCAAAATACTATTTTTTAAGAAGTTTGACCAAGTCTGAATGGAAGGGCTACCCAAGGCCAATGCATAAGTCATCAAGTATATAGAGGTGATAAATGATGCTATAACAGATGCCCCCTAATATATGAGTTTAGAAGGGGTACATGGTGGCTGAAATGTATTATGTGTATAAAAAAAAATCTTCTGAGGACTAGAGAGGACTTCACCAGATTTTAACTTGCGAAAAAAAAGTGAAAGAAATTAGAAGGAAAGCTCATGTCTAAGGCGGGAATACCCATGCTCATTGAAAGAAAAGCATGTCCGCATATCAAGTATGGGGTGGATCCAATATGTATACAAGTATAAATAAACTGTAAAGTACATAGTGAATCATATTATCACTACTCAGAATTACATATCAAAATGATGTCCAATTATCACATATAAAATATTGATCAATGATGCTACAAATATATCTAATCACTAAAGTCGAAACTAAATCTTCATGTACCAAATCATAAGTGGTGGAACAAATTGTACTGCACGCAACTCGGGTGCAAACATATAAGATTTGTTGTGATGAACTACAACATATAAGGGTGGATGATGTTACTGGAAGAAAACTGAAGGAGTTGTCAAAGTGAACCATAACATGTAATTCAAACCTGATGTCTTCACCTTTCGCAATGGCACAATTCTAGACAATGGGAATAAATGAGTTGAGGTCAACCATGTGAGAAATCATTTTATTACTAGTCATTGATGTATACCATTAAAAAATGCGAGACAAGTCATTGATAATGATGATGAGAGTGAAGGTGCCCCAGTACAATCTAAAAAGTGTGAATAACTGATTTGAAGTCAAACACTTGAGAAAATCTACCAATCAAGAGACATTGTTGTATTCTCACTTTTTATAGAGAACGAGTCTGCCACTGATGACTGCAAACCCTAAGGTATTGGCAAAAGGACTCTAGATCTTATTCCCAGAGCAATGAGTCAGAGTCGATGGGAAAATATCTACTAGAAGGAATGCAATAAGGCATCCCACATCAATCCAGTGCGAGTGTAACCCACAGGCCAAAATTTATAAGGAACTAGACGAATAAAAGTGAAGTAATCAACCCGAAGCACGTTTTTGGCATGCACAAAATGTAGCTAGCGCACGACAGAAACCATTTGAACCAACCAATAATGAAATCTGACAAAGAGGAGAGGAATCCAACGATAGGGTCAAATGGAAACCAAGGTATTGCATGAATCCCAAGTGTGATAATGTAAGTTGAAGTCACACACAAGGGAAAAAACTCTATCAAAGACCCATGGTGTTGATCAAATTATGAGCACAAGGTCACCTTAAATAGGGCTAGGGTGCGACTCTAGGTTTACTCTCAGAGAAATTTGTCGTAGTCGATAAGAGACAAACTGGATGGCAAGAATTCAATGGAGACCTTCTCATACCAGCACGAGCAAAGGACCAAATAGATGATGTGATAGAAAAATGCTTTGAAAGACTGGGATGGGCGACTGAAAAATGAATCAAGAGACACTGCAGAAAGGCCGACTAAAGTTTACTTCCCTTGAACAAAAGCATGACTCATTTTGACTATGGCAACATATGATAAATTTCTATAAGTTTGTCATGCAGGAGGAATAAACAAACCCTCCATATGATTGAAAGATATAACCAAATGGGGGAGTATTGACTCGAAAACAAGGTCACAACTTCTCCTAAGTCAAAACTAAACCCATCCCAAATGGAGAAAAGACTTAGCTTTTTGTGCTTTTTTCAAGGGCCACACAACTGACTCTTTAGCTACCATCAAATATGGAAGTAATGTCCCGTTCCCACTCTTTTTTGGAATATTTGATTTTTTTATCTTTTTCATCTTTCAAGGTGTTATTCATTAATAATTTTGATCTTATCCAAATCTAACTAAGTTGAAAATATCAGATTTCTAGAAACAACACTTGAAGAAACATTGTGAGTTCTAGAAATCTCACGGCCTTCATTATCCAAAATCTATCAGTTCACCAAAAATCTTCATCTATGCCCCCCAAAAATATCACCCTTCTATCTAAAAAAGAAGCTTATTTCAGGCTATTTATCCTTGTTTTTATTAGTCCATTTCCCTCTGAAAATAGCCCATTTTCCCTTTATCAACTCTTCATTTCCTCTGAAAAACCCCCTTAAAAAATTATAAACACTTTTATTTGGCTTTAAACCCCTTTTTATAACCTATCAAAAACCTCAAAAAACCTTAAAAACCTTTGTTTTTAACCCTTTCCACCCCTTTTTATGCATAAGGTTTTAAGCACCTTTCGGCTTAGCCTTAGCCCCCTTTTCTTCCATACGACTTGCCACTGCGACCGAGCACTAATCCCATCGGTGATCGGTGCGTCGCACTTTCTAAGTTCCACTTCCCTTTTCCTTTTTTCTTCCAATGGCCGATCCAACGATGAGATCTGGACCGTCCATTCCCCAGATCTGACGGCCATCACATCGCGTATCGCATCGGCCATCACATCATCGCACTTCGGCTTCTCCTCGCTCCCCTGTCTCCTCTCCCATCGATGGCTGATTCCCCGATGGATTCCTAACCATTGATCTCTCCTAGATCGAACAACCATCGCAACGATACTTCATTGCTCGGCACATTGCATCAGTGCTATCACAATTTCCCTTTCGGCCTTCACCCCACCTTTCCATTCTGCCCGCTTCCTTGCGATGAAATCCTAACCATTGATCCTCCAGATCCAACGGTCATCATTCTATCGCATTTTCACTAACCCTCTCAAGCATTTGTGATTTGCGCGAAATTGTGAATAGATCCCAACTATCCATTGCTCCAAGATCAACGGCTCAGGTTCACTACGGGGGCACCCAACCAAAGTGGCCAGTACTCCCCAGTCCCCCCACAGTTAAATCTCCACCGTTGATTTTCTCCCTATCCAACAGCTAATTTTTCCCCATTCACTGCGGAGGCACACCCCGAGATTTTCCTTCGTACCCCCAAGTCCCCCTGCAGTTTATCTCAGTCGTAAATTTCCCCAATTTTATGGCTCCCATCGAGACCCTTTGCTCACGTTTCTGCCTCTACCTCTTAACCCTCGATCTTTCTTCTCCCCCAAATGACCATTCCTCCTCTTTCCCTTAGCTCCCTTCACCTCTTATTCCATTTCCCCCCGCACCATTTCTCTCCTTAGAATGATCCTAGCCACTGATCATCTTGATCTAATAGTTATCACTGACTCTCGGCCTATCTCCCTAGTCCAACTCCCTTTTTTCTTTACTCCAATTCAACCTTCACAACTCATCCCAACCATTGATCATACAGATCTAACGGCTATAATGCTCCCACCTCTTATCTTTCCTCTGGAATTTTCCCTCGCCTCTTTATTCCTTGGAGCAATCTCTGCCATTGATCGCCTCTGATCCAACGGCCACCATTATTTCCCATCATTCCACCCTTCCAAACAAATAATACCACTCCACGAAAAAATGGTTGATGCATACATTAGGCCCCACCACCCTTCAATCATGCAACTCTTCAATGGTCGTGCTCATCTACAACCGTTGATCTGGATTGCCCAGATCGGACAGTCTAAAACTAATTTCGCACTTGTTTCTCCAAAAGAATTGATCATGCATTTTCAACGCGAAAACAAGGGTTTTAATTGGACATGTGTCACCCAGGGACCCGTATCGCCTTCATTTAGGTTAAAACCATTTACCACCCAGAGTCAGCGTGAAAACCACTTTTGGTTTCTCAAAACGACTTTCCTCATTCCGAGCCATAATTCGGATTTTAACCCTATTTCTTCATATTTCCGCCATGGATATCCCCTCTATTGCAAATCCCCTCCCTCAATGCTCCTCCGACACTTCCCAATGCCTCCAAAGCAGTCTTACCCCAGCCCGCATGTTTTTATTAATGTTTTTGTTTGTTTATGTAGGTTCAATGGTGGTTCTAAAGCCGAAAAGCCTTCCCACAGTCCATAAAGAGACAAGGCCGAAGGTGACGACCTCCATGGCTCAAAACAATGCAGAAAAGGAATAAGAAAAGGTTTATTCCATGTTTAAGGCGATGTGTCATGAACATCGACCATTCATTCAAAACCCTCCAGTGTAGAAAGCCACCTGTACATTAGCAAAATGGAAGAAACAATGAAGATTAATGAAGAGAATCAGAGAGATTAAAGTTCAAAGGTTAAGTCAAAAGCATGAAAGATTAAAATACTTAAACCATGCAGATTATAGATAAAGACAACATGATGAGTTATGAAGGAAAAAAGCAAATCAGGCCTTAAAAATAGTTTAGTGATGAAATGAAGGAAAACTAGGCTAAAAAGCCTCGAATATATCAACAAGAGGCAGTTATTTCTCCAAAACATCTAGTTGCCACCTATAGCCTACCTTCTGTCTCAAAGGGAAAATTGAAAGTTATTACACTAAAGAAGATATTTTAATCTGTCAGGACAATTATTGTAAATATAAGAAAAATCAGTGAAAGTCAATCTTTTCTCCTATCTTTCTATCAGAAGTTAAGATAGAGTTATTGAAACAGAGAAGTAGTCGCACCTATTTCTGCCTTATGCCTTGCATGGTTTTCAAGGCTAGAAATTGATTTAATCTGTAATTAATAACATTTTTAACCCTAAATCAATTCCACATCCTCATTTTTAGCATAAATACTACATTGGAACTCATTGTAAAGTTGGCATTTGATGACTCTTTTGAAGTAATACATAGCTATGTTGAAGTTGAAAGAAAATTGATGTTCTGGAACCTGTGGATGTTTTAACCTGTTTGTTGATGAAGAAAGCTCTATCATTGGATTCCTAAGCATGGTTGTTGGTGAAGTATTCTAATCTATTAATGTTTTTCCTGTTTTCCATTATGTTTCATCTTTTCTCTGTTACAGTAGAGTAAAAATTTTAGGCTAAGAAATGCCTCCTAGAAGCACCTTAGACCTATTTTCTCTTTACTGTCTTTATGTTTTCATCTGTTGAGGCATTCTAGAGAATTCTTAATTTCTCTCTTGAAACCTTATGCTTATTTATTTCAGAAATAGTTCAATATAGTTGGCCTCAAGAATGATTTATGCTTTTCCCTGCTTACTTGCTGCTACTTAAAAACTGTTTCTGAAGTCTCCCTTCCAAGTACCATTGTCCAAAGTCTACCAAAGAGGTATGTTTTGATCATACCCTTTGTACTTTCTCAAATAATTGTTTTGAAGGTATTTATAGCTATAATCAAAGATGTCTAGGAGTTACCTATTTTATGAATGCAATTATTTGTGATTCTTCAATGTTTTCTTATCCTTGAAAGTAAAATCTTTGGATGAAATAGAGCATTCCTCGACTCCTAGATTTTATTTGAAAAGTTTGTCTTGGAATTATTATTTGCTAAAGTGTGATTTCCAGAATTTTTGGTTAGACCTATCTATGGAATGCCTCTTCATGATTCAAATAATGTTTTAAGTCCCTTTGTTGAGAAGTACATATAATTAAGGATTCTTAATTTCCCTTAGTTCTACTTTTCATTCTAAACCTTTAATGTTAATTTCATTTCACCTGAAAGACTTTGTAGATCCAATAGCCAAGTTAGATTTTCCTTTTGATATCCTTGATTCATATACAAAATTGTTACAATTTCCACTTGACTCCATTGCCCAATGAATTAGACATTTCCCTTTCCTATCTATTCTTCCTATATCATCATGCCCAATCAAACAATCAAACAAACTCATGCTTCATAGCTAGCCTAAAATCAACCTTTAAAAGAAAACAAGCTTACATCGTTGCAAAAAATTGAGAGATCCCTCTCTAAGACTAGGAAGGCTAGGTCCTAGAGCTCTAAAGACTGGTTTTGATGTTTCCTTGTCACTTGGTATGCCAATCTACCAAATCACAGGATCCCAACACAAGGCCTAAAAAATAATTAAAGAATACCTATAGTACAATGGATAGAATGAGTGTTGGTAAACATATACACTAGTTCCTGGGATAGGAAAAATCCTATGTTCAATGCAAGGTCATGAGAAACGGTGAGTGACACTATGAGGAATGTTCCATACATGGAAAAAGGTGTCAAGTTATGAAGGCTAAGTGATTGCATGGTTTACTTTATAGAAAGACATGGTCAAAAGATGGCTTAAAAAAGAGTAAAAATGAAGCTGGATAAAGGCAAATATATAAAAATGGTTAGTATGCAATGCAGTAAAACAACTCAACAACAAAAATGGGAGCCTCTAAGGTATATGAATAGAAAAAGGTAATGAAGAAGAATAATAATGAAGCTTCAAGGCATAAGTCATTGTGGGACTAAAGAGGACTCTTGAGCCTACACAAATTGCTGCATTGGTGACAAATGCTAGCAAGGACCTAACTAAGAAGTACATGTAAAGGATGTCTCTACCATCATATCATGATTTATAAGTGAAATTGGTTTAATAATCATAATATGATGGGGTCAACCATATGGAAAGATTTCAAAATTGAGGCTAGTATGCATAAGTGCAATGGAAGGTGAATTACCTAACCTATATGACAGTTCACAATAAAATACCTATCATGACAGGTAAGTGGTCATGGATCTGAAGCAAAAATGGAATCATCTCAAAATCACCAGAATGGACTTGAAAATAACCTATCCCCGCACTTACAAGAGAGAAGGTTAAACTATCGTGAAAAAATTCAAAAAATGACCACAAACTAAATTTGCAATTTTCTTTTTAAATTTTGGGCATAAATAGGCCTTTTGGACTCACATTTAGTCATTTTTGCTTTGAATAAATTGTGAAATTTCTCTAGAGCAGAAAATCCATTTCTTGGAAACGAAGCAATTACCTACTGAATAGATCCAAGTCATTTAAGTAAGCCTCATACTCAACTTAGTCAATAATTTATTTATCAATTCAAGTAAATTTTTGGGATTTTTTACCATTGAAATTGTGTTTCTTTTTTAAACCCTTTATGTATATGCAGGTTCACAATGATGAACTCATGTATTGATGTGACTGTGTCTGAATGGAATCCCGTATCTACAAAGCAGAATTTTAAAATGAATTTATAAATGGTTTTTCGATGAAATGATGCAGGATGACCATAATCTGGATGGAAAGAGAGCATAGTACTATTGATAATGAGGTCATGGAAGCCCATTTATCCTTGTATATACTTCGGGGATTTGGATTATTGAAAATTTTCAAAATGCCAAACATGAAAATGAACACAAGATTGATCAAAATTCTTGCAATTTATTGGGATTCGGATGAAGATTGTTTCATGATAGATCAAATGCCACTAAGGATTGAAATCAAATATTGTTACTTCATAGCTAGAATCTCTCAGAGAGGGGAACTAGTAAATTTATAGGGAAATCCCACAGGAGGGTTAAATGTCGAGTATTGTATTCATGTTTACTGTGTTGAGGTTACTTATAAGGTCGAGACACAGATCCCAATTAGAGATGTGAAAGGTATGCACATGAAAATACTTCTTTTCACCATTTTGAGGGTAGTCGGATCAACTTCCTTACACTAGACTTCCTAAGGAAGCATGATTTTGATAGTGGAAGGCTTGAGTACATTGTAGGATTGGTGCACAAACTTACTGAAAAGTTTGAAGAAACAACTGACTTCAATACAGAAGAATAAGAAAAATGATGTTGGTTATGGTACCATCCTATGCACATTATTCTTTGAGAGGATTCTAGGGCTTCGCCCCAAGGTCATCTCTCCCATCAGTAGCCCTTGTGATCCACGAATAGCTAGGTGTGTAGATCTGGTGAAGAGAATGGGGGTGGTGAGGTCCCTCAGACTACTTGGGATGATGAGTTCTTCCTTTGGTGGGGATAACAAGTCATCGCAGTAGAGGACTATCCCTATGCTGGCATAGATTTTAGGGGAGATCTATATTTAACCCTTACACCCAGTGCAACATGGGGGGTGATTGCTAAGACCACAAAATCATTTTTTGATTATATGATTTTTCTTTATTTTCAAATTATATGAAAAATGAAAAATATTTTTGTTAGGACAATATGACTTAAAAATTTTATGGATCATGTTGCAGACATGGGACTAGTGAGACCTAAAGGCTTCCCGAGGCATAGACATCGTGGAAGAGAAGTTGAGGATGCAACAGAAGACCCAGGGAGGACCCTCCATGCTATACAGAGAAACTTGGAGAGTTTGACTTGCCAAGTTCCTATGGCTGCCATAGAGGACCTCCTGAAGGCTATACAGGGATGTGTGGTTTGAGTATCATGTGATTGGGTGTGGATGTTTCACCATGTGGCGACATATATAGTTTTCTTCTCAAACACCTATCCTGGGCAGGGCCGACAGGGATAGATTTTATTTCTCGGATGACTGTAATATTTTTTAATGATGAGCATGATTGGGCATAAGCCCTATATTGTAGGAAATGATTGTCCAATTTTCATATATTTTGAACACAACTCTAATATATATATATATATATATATATATATATATATATATATATATATATATATATATATATATATATATATATACATATATATGTATATATATATATACACATAGCGATTTTATATGATGTGATTGTCCCATATGTACAATGATGAACGATGTTTTGATGTTTACTGTGTTGAATGATTAATATGCCAATCAATTGCTTGATTAGCTAATGAGTCTTCAAACCAATTTTTTGAATGAGGAACGTGAATTAATGTAACATATTGAAATGAATTTTGTAACCAATGCACTCTTAGAAATAATCGATGTAAAAATGGGTCTCTGAAACGATAGGTGTTATTTAATTGTGAAACCACCAGTTGTGAATCCAGGTATACTACTAACGAATCAACAACAAGAGATATTTCCTCCAAGAGTATGTTGACCACTACAGTGTACTATGCCACATTATTCGAAGCAAGACAAATTCATACACCAGTTGAGACTAGCTACTGACTGGATGGATAGTGAATTACCCAAGCCACGGAAGCAAGATTTTGGGTATGTCTACTAGCACCATCGGCAAAGCCAAAACAAATCATCTCATCCAAAAACACCTACCAAAGCAGATCAAATTCATCAATGTCACCTCAAAAATTTATAGACATATATGTACAAAAATACAATATACACAAACAAATAAAATACTAGGCGAAAGGTTAGGCATAATAGTTCTTCAGATAGAGCCCATTTCTGGGCTCCGTCCGCTCATTTCCATTGAAATCAACCAAGGTATAAGCTCCCTTTTTCAAGACCTTTTTAACAATAAAAGGGCCATACCACATGGATTTGAACTTTCCTGCCCCCAAGGTATATTTTTCTTGAGCATAAACCAAAAGAAGGTCACCTTAAGAGACAAACCTAGGTTTGAACGCCTTATCGTACTAAACCTTCACTTGTTTCTTATGAGCCTTGTTCATTGTAGTTGCATCTCAATGCTGCTCATCACAATGTTCTAGATGAACAAGGTGTTCTTTCAGACTTGAAGTGTCAAGAAGAAGCTCGACTACCAGCTTATGGGAAGGAATCTCGCATTCAACAGGAAAGATTGATTTTTTCCCATAAACTAGTTGAAACAGAGTGAATCCGATTGTAGTCTTCAAAGAAATCTGATATGCCCAAAGTGAAGGATACAACATTACATGCCAATTTGACCTGGCTTTATCAATTTTATGTTGAAGGAAAACCTTTAATGACTTTTTTACAGCTTCAACCTACCCATTGGCCTGAGGATAAGACGAAGTTGAATTCTCCTACTAAAAACCCTATTTGAGAGCCAATTCATACATAACATTGTTCTAAAAATGACTGCAATGGTCAATGAAAATATCTTTGGGAATACTGAAGCGAGAAATGACTTGGTTGAAGAGAAACGGGGCTACTATTTCACCATCATTCACAAAGTAGACATAGCGTCAGCCCACTACGTAAAGTAGTCTACTTCTACGATAATGTACTTATGACCCTTTGCCAAAGGCGGGTTACAAGTAGTATAATGAATACCCCACTTTTTGAACGGACTGACAGTGAAAACAGGAAAGAGTGGAGCTAGATAAGAGTAGATATTTTGATTATAGACTTGATAATGATGACATTTTTTAATTGCTTGAACACAATATTTGAAAATCGATGGCCAAAAATAACCTACACACAAAATATTTCGGGTTGTAGCAAGTGCAGATAAATGACCACAAAAAGCTCCACTATGGTAATCATTCAACACAACCTCAGGTTCTTTGAGAGTCAAGCAACGTCTAAGGATCAAATCATCCCCGCAGTGATATAGAGTTTCACCCATACTAAGATAACTTTTTGCGAAGTGATGCAACTTTCGACGCTCGTCTTTCAAAAAAGCTAAGGGAAACTTCGAATTTTGGAGATAAAGAATGAGATATCCATACCAAGGATCCTGTGAATAAATGAGGAAAGGATGTTCATGAGAGAACGAATCTTCATAAACAATCTCATCTCCACAAGGCAACTCAGAGATCAACTCCGAAAACATGAAATATTTCTTGGATTTGGAAGACAGGAATTCGAGATCAAACTCTTGAAAAAGGGTAATCCACCGATTTTATTTGAACCCAATAACTCACCTACTGAGAACAAACTGAAATGGATTAACTACTACCAAAACATAAGTTTTACGAAGAAGGATATAATGTCTGAGCCGTTGGATAACATGGACAGCTGCCAAAGCTAGTTTCTTAATGGGAGAATATTGCAATTCAGGACCCATAAAGCCTCAACTAAGGTAGTAAATAACATGCTCACAAAGAGCATCGCCCTCTTGAACCAGAACCATACCAATAGTATATTCTGTTGCAGCGAGATAAAAAATGAAATCTCTACTATAATCATGTGGAATCAATAATCGAGCAAAGTTTAATACCTTTTTCAAATAATCAAACAAGCCCTGAGAAAATTCATCCCAAAATAATGGAATTCCTTTCTTTAACAACCTCATAAATACTTTCTTCACCTCGTCATAATTAATGATAAATATCCTTAAGAAATTGGCCTTTACCTTGTAGACTTTGAAGTTGATGAATAGAAGACGGGGGAGGAAAATGAAGTATTGCCTCAACCTTTAGGGGATCTACCTAAATCCCTTCTGTATACATGATGAATCTCAACAACCAACTAGATGTGATGGAGAAAACTAACTTATTAGGGTTCAACCAAATTTTATAATAATGACACCGTTCAAAAACTTGTTGAAGGTGTGAAGGATGATCAAGTCTCTTTCAAGAAAGAGCAACTAGATCATCCAAGTATGCTTTAATAATATGATTGATGTCGTTGAAAGCATAGGGCATGGCCCGCTAAAAAGCAGCTCAAACATTTTTAAGGCCAAAAAGCATATTTTTGTATTCAAATGTACACTAGGGGAAAATAAAAGCAGTCTTATGCTGACCTTCAGAACATATAGTAATTTGATTGTATCCCAAGAAACCATTCATGAAGGAGTAAATATCATTCCATGCACACTCATCAATAATCTAATTAATAATTGGTGTGGGGTAATTATCTTTTGGACATGCCTTATTCAAATCCCTGAAATCAATCTAAATTCAAATCATTCCTTGTTTCTTGTCCAAAGGCACTAGAATCGAAACACACTCAGTTACTAGAACAAGGTATATCAAACCCTCGTTTTGCAGCTTCTCAAACTCAACCTTGATAGTTGTCACCTTCCTAGGGTTGATCGAATGAATCTTCTGCCATATAGGCTTATAATTTTCGTAAGTCTTGATCTCATGGTGGAAAATAGATGGATCTATTCCAGGCATTTCCTCATAAGACCAAGTGAACACATCCTGAAATTCTCTAAATATATCGGTGTAAGTTTGAACCTCTTCAGTGAAACATTTAGCTCCAATGAAGACATTCTAAATAATGTTTGGATCTCCAGATATGTTCACATGGGTATTCTCATAAATGACAACCATGTTCCCTTCAGTAAAAACTGGTGTTGGAGCTAAGGGGTTCAAGACTGGGTGAACTGAAATAGAAGAATGAGGGCTAGACAATCTAGTTTCAACTTCTCACATGTATGTTATAAAATAGGAAAGATGATGAAAATAATCCCACATTCTTTCCACCCCATTCATTGCTTCAATGATAGCCTCTTCAAATGGAATAGTGGTATCAAGGCAATCCTAAACAGAAGATGAACTAAGAGTCCAAGCCATAGCCACATCTCCATCCAACGACTCTGGTGAAAGAGAAACAATCTACAGAGTCAACAATAGATTGATAGGTAATCTCCGATGCAGACATAGGGAATTCCATTAAATCCACTTGACCTTCCTCTAATGTGGAGGTAGGAGAAGGCAAGGTCCAAGGATTCGAAAAATAATGTGTTCGAAAGAACTATTTTCGAGTAGGAACCCTAGAGGATGAGATAAAATTAATATGAATCGAAGGAGGCAGAATATCAAAATTACCCATCAACGATGTATACATTCCAACCCAAAAATTCTCAACAGGTTGCTTAGCATCATTCACCAAGGGTGTAATAGAGTCAGTTGATGCATTTGGATCTACATGAAAAAATTCCATCTGATCAACAGTGACAATCCTCCCTTCATGGGGAAGACACAAGATGAAAAATAATGATGAAGTAATAGCATCCATCTCATAAATCCAATTCCACCCCAAAAGAACATTGTAGTCAAAATTTATGTCAAATATATCGACCTCAATATTGATATTTTTTCCCCGAACATAGATGGGTAAAGTTGGTACAATGCCATGTGGCCTATGAAAATGACCATCAAATTTAGTAAGAAGATTAGGTGAAGGCATAACTAAAGGAGATCCAATGGCTTTCAAACATGAGATAGACATGGGACATGTGGTAGCACCCTCATCTACTACTGTTCGAAAAATATTGATCTTCCAATATGTAGACTTAATCTAAAAATCCATGTGATGAGTAAGCCTCTTCTTACAATTCGACATGTCATATGTGATCATAAGATATTTTTTTGGATCAACATCCCGAATCGCAGTGATCAATGCACTCCTTTGTGCTGGGCATGACTGGAGTACCTCTAACGTAGACATGGAATAAGGACTTTATGCCAGATATTCTACAATGGAATATCTTTGGGTAGCCTTGGCATTAGGATTAATCATCGTATGCTTCATAGACCCTTTTGGCATCCAAGGTATAGGCTCATCCACAGGCCCTCTCTATATGGAGTGGCTCAGAATTACTAGGAGCACCCTTAGCTTTCAGAGACTTAGTTTCACCATAATCATGAGATCTCATAGCGATATCTGTGTGAGAAATCATCATATATACATTTGAGGAATTTTTCCCTTCCTGTTTGCCCCCTGTAGGAGATCCAGTTTTAGCCTTCGTGCTAGCAGGAAACTACTGCCCTTAGGGAAAAGGGTTTGTTAGTACAACCTGGGAACTAGAGGAACCCTGCTGAGTTAACAAGCATTGAGCATCCTAAATTTTTGGGCAAAGGTGAGTAAGATGGTCTTGAGTGCATAACTTGCATGGAAAGTTAACCTTCTTCTTATTGTCCCTCTTACCCTCTCCAACATTATCATTGGATCTATTCGCATTACCCTTCCCATTCTTGTCTTTCTTCTTATTATTATGTCCCTTCTTCCCATTAGATTTTTGGTTTGATTTGGGGTTAAAATCTTGAAAAAAATTAATAGTCAAGGGTTGAGAAGGAGTCGACACCGACGACGTAACCTTATCAGAAGGAGAATATTGTAAAGAAAACTATTGCAATTAATTTAGTAGGTTAGTCATGCAGCTATCAACCGAACCGATAAGCCCATCAGCATGAGGACCTAGCTTCAATTTGGCTAAATCCACTTTTGAATTAGGAGCATCCGAAAAAAACTTATTAATCACCCCAGATAGATCATAGACAATTTCTAACTACTGAGGCCTAAAGATAGCTTGTTCCTGAGAGAATACCCTAGAAATGGATACATCCTTCAAGATTTCTGGCTATAAGGATTTAAGAAACCATCTGAGAAGGAACTCATTCTCAATCTAGGCTTTTATTAGCCTCTTCCTTCTCCTCCATTCCTGAATATGATCAGAAATGTGTGTTTCCTTGTCCTGCTGGAAATTTTCCAAGAGATCAGTCCCGACATCATAAGGAACAAGCAACTGGAAATGGTTCAGAAACATAGTAGCCAACTCGCAAAAAGTAGCAAAACTTCCCCTTTCATCTCAATGTACTATTTTGTAGCATTTCCTATTAAGGTGCATTCAAATAGCCCCAACCTAATCGAATCGTCGATAAGGGAGTTCGACGAATGCCATAAGTGAAAAGTGGTAACATGGTCATCTGGATCCTCACCTGTCTTCCCTTCAAATTTCAGAATATTTGAGGGAAGTTTAGTAGGGACTGGAAGCCAACCCGGGCTATATCCAATTCAATCATTCATCAATTTTGATAAATTTAGAAAATTCAAAGTTGCGAGGAAAGGTAAGCGTGGAGGATCTTGAGAATTACATCCTCCAAAGGAAGGATTCCCAACATTTTGAAAATAATACCCTGGATTGGTTGAGGCACCGAGTTTCTAGGGATTGTTCATAGAAAATACTGAGCCATAAGAGAAACCTTGTGGCCCAGAAGAATTTGGAGAAGGACCCACTCACATCCTAGGATTACCATAAACAGGGATATTTCCCCCAATCAAAGTGTTAAATGAAGAGGAAACCCTTTGGTAAAGGTTCCAAGCATTGGCGAATGGAGAGAAACCCTAAGAAGCACCTATGGAAGAGAAAGGTGCATTCCCTTGCCGACGAGAGAAAAACAGATTCCCAGATCCCAACCTTGTAAAAGCAAGGTTCTAGCCTTGAAAAGAATTAGAGATTTGACCTCGAAGGAAAGGATTAAAACCTTGAATTTGAGAGGTAAAAGATAAATATCCTAAGGAATGGTTTGAATGAGTAATGTGACTACTTCCGAAGGGGAAACCCTGAAAAGAAGCTGACCCACTAGCCATAGAAGGCATAAGTGCAGAGACAGAAAAAGAAACAGTGAAGGAAACGTGAGAAATTGCAGTAGGTGGCATTCCAAAAGAAAAGGGACTAGAATGGGAAGGAAATGCTTGGGTTTCCCCACTCGTAGATGGAATAGAGGTGGAGCCAAACATAGAATCAGTGGGAGTGATAGTCGAAATAGAAATAGTACCCCTCCTTCAACTGAAATAGGGGTATGCACACTTGCAGTGATCATAGCCAAAGTTGTGTCCCCAATCATGGCCATCGAAAGAAAGATAAGGATGGGGGCTAGCGGGTCTCTGAGACGCAGGCCCAATGTACAAAGGAACATCCAAGAAACTGGAAGGAAGAGGAGAGGAAGGAGTACTTGGAGGTTTAAGAAATTCTTCAACTTCAACTTCTTCTACCTAAAAAAGGAATCTAGAGATGAGTGGAGTACTCCTCTATATAATGCCACTAGTACTAGGACCACCTGTAGAAACAACAACCCCAGTCGGAGGATCTCTCTCCAATGCATTCGAAACTACTGGATGAAAATCACCAAAATAATTGCTCCTATGCCTTCTTGAAGAAGGCTCAACACTCATAGGAGAAAGCCACGAATGCTCCTAGATTGACGAGGTGATAGGTCAGCCACTTTTAATAATTATGAGATTAATTTGACTCAAAAAATTATGAATCTATGGAAATCTGGAGAAAAGAGCACATTGTATCAAAATTCCTGAAGATACAACAATCAAGTAGCCTTAAGGTATTTCCTGACACCAAAATACAAGAAATTGAATAAAAGGACCTTCCCAAAATAGTCTGGGGTAATTACACCCTAGACCCACTAGCGAAGGTAACAGAAACAATTACACTGACCTCCTAACAAAAGCCTTTGCCAGTGCAAGTACCCGAACTTCGCAAGGGCACCCTCCAAAAGAACTAATGAAATTGATACAACGTCTACCTCAGGTACCATGGGTATTCCCCCCACAATCACTTGTGTGATACCTAGGAAAGGAGGATAAGGGCACCAGTTCGTATTAGTAGCTAGGCGGAACTTTCTTATGTCAATGTTTGGCAAATAGGAAAGGGGGTATCTCTCTTATCTTCCTTCACTATCCCTTGCACTTAACTATCTAGAGGTAGAGCTTTCCCAGTCCACTTAAAGAAGTTGGATTTCACTCATTAATCAACTTCTACGTTTCATAGTTTTGAGTGGCCTTGGAGAGTTAACTCTCCACTCACCCATTCGAAGGCCCTATGACCTAGACTAGTTGTTGTATAATTAATGAAAACACAAAAACTTCTAGTTCAATTTAATCAATCTTTTGATGTTAAATGGTTGTTCTTAAGTCATGGTTATATGGAGAATGAAACTTATGATGTTTTCAACGCAAAAGAGAAATCAATAGAAAACTTACTACATGAATATGCAATTTTTTCTTTCGATGAAAATAGATTTCTACGTGGGTTCTATGAATCAACTAATAAACAATAAAGACTTCTTTTTTATTTTCAATATAAATCTTCACACACTTCAAGAACTATCAAAAATACTAGAATGCTTAATGGTGCAACTAATGCAAAAACTACCAACTAATGAAAAAACTACCAAGGATGAATCCAAATCTTAGGACTACTCACAAAGGGAAGAAAACAAAATTTTCAATCAGATTGGTGTAATCACTATGAAAGAAAAGTAGAGAATAGTCCCAAAAGGAACTTCAATGCACAAAAAAAATCCAAAACAATCTTGATATAAAAGAGACAAATCCATACAAGCACTCCTCTCGGAACCAATCAATTGGACCGAAAATGAGAAAATAGAAAATTGCTCCAAAAAGGATGAAAACCATGAAAAGAAAAACAAAGAAAAAACAACGGAAAAAAATTGTTTTTTGGCTTTTCACTTTTTAAGGAAACAAGAAAATTTCGTTGAGACAAGCACAAAACTACCAAAGGTCCCAAATCAAGAAATTGAGCTCACAAGGAAACTTCAAATTTCACAAGCCAACTATTCCACTTTCGTAGTGAGACTTAAACAAACAAAAAGAAGTAACCAACTCAAGGAACTGATTCAAAACAATCACATAAAATTCCAGCAAAAAAAAAATTCAAGAAACTGACCACAGGAAACTTAGAGATTCACTAGAAAGTTGATCTCAAGAAATAAGAAAATCAAGAAAGTAAAGAAGGAAAAATCAATGAAGCGAAGCAATGGATAAGGAAAACATGACCAAACTGACAAAGGCTTACTATTCTGAAAGGTCATAACAACCAAGAAGTTTAGAAAGAAGTCTCGGTGCTATAGCTGCGACTGAAAAATTCACTGAAAATGTAAAACCCTAGATTGAATAGGTTTTCACATAAAAATGAGAGAAACTAATGCACAAGAAGAAGAATCACTGTCCAGACACCTAAGATGTTCCACAGGTATGACCAACAATGCGCAGGAAAGACTTACAGGTTCCCAAAATTCAATTTTTCAAATTTTACTTGGCATACTGTTGAACCCTGGAATTTCCCTTTTCTTTACAAATTTCTCATCTCATTTCACCTCTCTTTCATTAAGTCATAAGCCTAATAAATGAAGAATGTTTAATATTGTCTCAAGGATACAGGAAATTGATTAACATATTTTCGTGGTTTTTTCTATTTTAATAATTTTGTACATAATAGCTAAAAAATGTGGACATTTTGCAGCTGACTAGCTATTCCGTAGCTACTTTTGTGGTTGAATATGTTACGGGTGTCCATTGAAGGAAAGGGCCACATGGGTAGTTTCAGAATACTTCCTACATGGATTTATTCCTATCCACAAGGACCAGATCGACAAATAAAGAGTCCTAATTAGATGGTCAAAGATCAAAGTTAAGAAACTGTTTCACACATAAATTAGGAACACTAAATTAACTAAACATTTTGGTGTTGTTGCCGAGGAAGTGTAACTAGGTAGCTTTATTTCTTACATCCCAAAAACAATGTTATGGGTAGAGAAAGAGACTCTAGGGGTGTATTCATAAGAGGCAGAAGATTAATCACTACAACACCACTCACTCCACCTAGGCCAAGAAGTAGTACACCTCCCTCTCAAACTCATATCCCATACTATACTGGTCATAGGCTTCCTGAAATTTTAAGATCAGATATTCAGTTAGGAGGGTCTCCCACTTCATCCACTGAGGAAATCTTGGAAGAAGAAGATCCTAGAACTCAAATAGAGGAAATAACCTTCTTCACTTCTACATGGGAGTATATTCCAAAAGAAGAAATAGAAATCCCTAGTGAAGAAGAAGAGGAAGAACCTTTCTTCAGCATACCATTGATAGAAGAACCAGAAGAACAATTATTTCTCCAGGCTGAACCTTATATCAGTTCTGAAGAATTTATCATGGTAGGAAGAGGAGAAGGAGGGGAAGGAGAAGGAGAAATCCTCAATGGAGAAAAATTTCTATTTGGAGGAGGTAGAGGTAGAGGAGGAGATAGAGGAAGAGGTAGGGTAAATGCAGAAGGAGTTAGAGGTAGAAGGGGAGTTGAAAGTTCCTTTCGATTACCTATAGTAGATGAAGAAACAAATGCTACCATGAAAAATATCTCACCTTCTATTCTTCCAAACTTTCATGGATTGAAAAGTGAAGACCCTGAGACATTTTTATTTTAATTTGAAGTTTTGTGCAGAACTTATGACTATCTACGAGATGCTCAAAAACTCAAATTGTTTCCTTCAACATTGAAAGGAGCAGCCCTAAAATGGTTCATGAGTCTAATCACTAGTTCTATTGGGTCATGGAATGATATAAGGAGAGAATTTCTAGAAAGGTATTTGGACTATTGTATACTTGTTAACCATAACGAAGAAGTGTTTAAAATGATGCAAAAGGAGGACGAAAATTTGGAAGATTTACTTGAACGATTAAACTACAACACCAAGAGAGCAAAAATACAAAATCTACACCAAGACACTCTAAAAGATATTTTTTTTTTAAACAATTAGAGATGAATGGATAGATATCCTTAACATGATGCGGAAGGGAGACATACCTCAACTTCCATTAGCTGATATTGGAGAAATATGTATTAATCTCTCAAGAGGAAAATCAAATATTTTGAAAGGACCAAGAGACCCTGCTCTTGCTAGGGTAAACAAATCTGCATTTGGAATAGTAAGTAGGTCAGAAATTGGAAATATGATTGATGAGTTCAAAACTGACATTGTGGGGAGCCTTAGTGAGAAAATAGACACCCTTAAGCTACAAAACAAGCAGAAAGCTAAGATTGATGCCTTAGCAATATTCTGTCCCAAGTGCAAAAAGAAGCATGCCTTAAGAGAATGTCCTCTTGATGAAAAAGTAATAGAGACTTATGTGAATTTTTTAGAGAACCATGAGACCAAGAGTTGTCCTTCAATCCATGGTCTTAAGGTTTTCTTTCAAGAAGAAACAACTACAAATCCTAAAAAATCTCTTTGTTTTGTCTCTAGAAGACCTTGGCAGGGGCCTCAAACTCAAGGGTTTAATAACCAAATGTATAATCAACCCCCACCAAATTGGAATTCTTGGCAGCAACCTTGGCCTCAATTTCAAAATCAATCTCCACCTTGGGCTGAAGGGATGCAAAATTCTTATGGAAGATTCTCTTAGTATTGTCAGTATCCACCATCTTATCCATCCTATCCATCTTATCCAAATTATCCTCCCCAACAAAATCCTCAACAAAATCCACAACCTCAATCTCAAAATCAAAATCCACCACATCCACTACCATTCCCTAAAAAACCAAATCAATTACCTGCCCAGCCAATACCAAACCCCAACAATAAAAGCCCTCAAAATACCTATATGATAGAAGGTCAAAAATTTTCAACTTATTTAATTACTCCTCCAGATCTTAAAGATGTCCAACTTAGATATGGAAGGATACATGAAAAAAAAAAACCTTTTGTAGTAATACAAGAAGAAGACAAGTCTGAGGAAGATTCTCTGCAAGTTAATAATTTTTTTGAAGAAATCATACCTCTTCAAAACCAAAACATTGAAAAAAAAACAGAAAGAACCAATGAATTCAACTCCTATGTTAGAGCAACCATCAACATCTACTTCTACACCTCCTTTTCCTGAAAGATTACAAATTGATAAGGGTGTAGAAAAACATATTATGTTGCCTAACTATGATTTCCTAGATGAATTGAGAAATTTTTGCATTAAAAATCCATTATTACAAGCCATCAAGGAAATCCCAATCTTAGCTAAAACAATAAAGGAGTTGAGTATGAAGAAACCAAGAAGAAAAATAAAGGAATAAAAAAAAATTCAACTGGTAGGACAAATAGTTGACATAATGATGGGAAAGATTTCCATTCAAAAATATCTAGATCTCGGAAGTCCAGTTGTCAAAACTCATATCAATGGAATTGAAATCCCAAACACATTAATTGATCTAGGAACAACAATATACATCATGAGTAAGAAAACCATGGAACAACTTAAGCTTCCTAATATTCTTTATACATGCACATTACTACAGTTAGCAGATAGTTCTGTAATCAAACCAGATGGTGTGTTAGAAGATATTTCAGTGTCCCTAGATTATTGGGACTATCCTGTTGAATTTATGATTTTAACTCCTAAAAATGACCTAGGAGGACATTCTCTTATACTATGAATACCTTGGTTGGCTACAGCTGATGCTTTCATTAGCTGTAGATCTGGTGGCATGTACATATCTGATGGAAATTCATCTAAGAAATTCACTTTGCATTCTCCAGCAAGAAAAATCAAAGAAATATATGACAAAAAATGGATTGATGATGAAGAATACATACAACCTCTTTTCACTATTTCAAACATTAGTGAAGATAATCAAATCTTTAATACTCTAGAAAATTATGAATCATCTCCAGAATGTGGACATGATCAATTCCAAGAAAGATTTGATGTTGAGAGTTTATCATCTAGGCAGATGTCTCTTTACTCTATGCAAGAATTTGGCAGCTCTACAATTGAAATATTTCCAGGAAAAACCTTGAGCATAAACAAAAACCTAGAAAATTACAACAAGAAGAGCTACTCAAAACATTACAAAAGCATTCATCTGCATATGCATGGGAATACACTGACATGAAAGGGATTAGTCCTAAGACTTGCACTCAACACATCTACATAGAGGAAAATATAAACCTATCAAACAACCTCAAAGAAGGATGAATCCAAATCTTAGGGAAATTGTCAAAGAAGAATTGCAGAAATTGTTGAATGTCAACTTTATCTATCCTATTTCAGATATTCAGTGGGTTTCTCCTTTGTTGATTGTACCCAAGAAAAATGGTAAATGGAGGGTATGCATTTATTATCGAGAATTGAATAAAGCTACTCTTAAAGATAATTTTCCTTTACCTGTTATATATCAAGTGTTAGACACATTAGCTGGAAAAAGTATTTCTCATTCCTAGATGGATTCAGTGGTTACAATCAAATCCAAGTTGCACTTTAAGATCAGGATAAAACTACATTCTCCTGTCCTTTGGGAATTTATGCCTACCGAGTACTACCTTTTGGATTATGCAATGCACCTACAACATTCCAAAGGGCGGTACTAGGATTATTTTCTGATCTAATACATGATTGTGCAGAAGTATACATGGATGGCTTTACAGTCTATTGTAATTCATTTGAAGAAGCTTTATAAAACTTGGAAAAAGCTCTAAAAATGTGTAAAGAAGCAAACCTTTCACTAATTCATGAGAAATGTTTCATGATGTTTACTAAAGGGATTGTTTTAGGACAACACATATCAGGAGATGGAATTAGAGTTGATGAATCAAACTTTGAAGTCATCTCTACACTATTAGTTCCAAGTTGCCAGAAACATGTTAGAAGTTTTCTAGGATTTACAGGTATTATAGGAGATTCATAGAAAACTTCACCAAAATATCATCCCCACTCTTCAAATTACTCACCAAGGATTGTGTATTCAAATGGAATTCTAACTTCCAGTTAGCATTTGAAACCTTAAAAGAAAAAAATCTCTGAAGCACCCATCTTAAGAGGGCCTAACTAGAAACTACCTTTTCATATATCAACATATGCTTTAGACACAACTCTAGGAGCTGTGTTAGGACAAAAAGACCTAATCCCTTATGCCATATATTATACAAGTAAAAATTTGACTCCTCAAGAGTTGAATTATACTATAACTAAAAAAATAATTATTAGTTGTTGTTCATGCTATCAATAAATTTAGACATTGTATAACAGGCTGTGAAACCTTTATTCACATAGATCACTCTGAAATTAGGTATTTAATGAATAAATCTGTTACAAATGGCAGAGTTACAAGATGTTTATTGCTCCTATAAGAATTTAACATCATTATTCTAGATAGGCCTGGAAAACAAAATACAGTTGTTGATTTCATATCTAGAATCCAAAATATTAAGGACAACACTCCAGTTGAAGATAAATTTCCTGATGAATATCTCTTTGCAATAACTACTCAAACCCTTTGGTTTGTAGATATTGCCAATTACTTAGTTATAGGGAAATTACCTTTGAGTATGAATGCTAGAGAGAAAAGAAAAATCATTTATACAAGTGCAAAGTTTTCATGGATTAATAATGAATTGTACAAGACAGGTCCAGATCTTAGCATCAGAAGATGTGTTCGAGAAGATGAGATGCTTGAAATTCTTAAGGCATGTCAAGATGAACCCTATGGTGGAAATTTTGCTGATAAGAGGAAAACCTATAAAATCCTTCATTTAGGATATTATTGGCCATCCATCTTCAAAGATACCAAATAATATGTCAAAAGGTGTGATAGTTGTCAAAGGGTAGGGAAACCTTCTCCTTCAAATGAAATGCCATTACAACCTCAGGTACATATTGAACCTTTTGAAAAATGGGCTTTGGATTTTTTTGGACCTATTAATCCTCCATCTAAACAGAAGAAGTATATTTTGGTATGCACTGATTATGTCACTAAATGGGTAGAGGATAAATCATTACCTTTTGCTAATGAATAATCTGTAGTCAATTTTCTTTTTAAGGATATATTCACTCATTATGGTGTTACCCGAGAAATTGTAACAGATCAAGGATCTCAATTTACATCAAATATGGTGCAAAAGATGGTAGAAAATTACAAAATCAAGCACAGGAAGTCTACCCCTTACCATCCACAAGAAAGTGGTCAGGTTGAATCTACCAACAAGGTGATTGAAGGAATTCTCACAAAGACTGTTCATCTGCATAGAAGAGATTGGGATGAAAAGCTTCCTGAAGCCTTATGGGCCTATAGAACTACATGGAGAAACACAACAGGACATACTCCTTATGAAATTTTTTATGTGAAATAAGTCCTGTTCCCCATAGAATTTCAGATCCAAACCTTCAAGATGGCATTCCAACTAGGACTTGATTTGACAGAAGCACAAAAGCATAGATTGGAACAAATTAATGAACTAGATGAAATCAGACAAGATGTAATCCAAAGAACCAGCATAGTCCAACAACAAAGGTCTAAATGGCATGACAATTATATCAAAGAGAAAAAGTTCCAAGAAGGGGACTGGGTACTCTTGTTTGACTCAAAGTTCAAGGATTTTCAAGGGAAATTTCAAACTCATTGGCTTGGGCCATATGAGATTGAGAAATTCTTTGAAAATGGAGAAGTAAATATTAGAACAATAGATGAAGAAAATTTATCTCTTCTTGTAAATGATCATATGCTGAAAGTATATCATAAGCCACTTTCAAGAGAAGAGTTTGTTAGAAAATTTAGGATAACATTGATATGGATTTAGTGAAGAAGAATTATTCTTCTTCACTAACTTAAACTTTTATTTTTCTATCATTTCTCAAATTAAAACAATAATAATAATAAATAAAAATAAAAGTATAATTATGAAAACCAATCAATGATTGGCATACTTATGCAGAATGTACAGGATGAAAATTAGAACTTTCTAATATCATGTACTTTCATTTTTTTCATAATTGCAAAACACAAATTTCAAAATTCATTTCACTCCATATTTCATCTCATTCCACTCCCATTTTTTTTTACTTTCTCATAACATTTCATTTCAATCCATATTCATATTCCATCTCACTCCACATTCACATTCCATATCCATACTTCATATTTTCTTGCCAGGTCATATTATGCATCCAGGTACATTCTGTAGCTGTTCACATTCTGAAGCTGATTCTATTCTGCAACCAATCTGACTCTGCTACCTACTCCAGCAAGTAATGACAAGGTGATTGCAAGAAGGGACCATGGGACTATGTTCTAAAATGACCACCATGCCGCAAAAAAATGAGCACCAAAGGAACAACATCAAGCACAACAATTAGCAAGGTCAAAATTCTGAGGTAAATTGTGAAAACTATTTTAATAGCAAAAAGTTAAAACATGAAATAGATACAATATGTATAATCATATGTTTCCTAAAAAACCTATCATTTGAATTGATTAACATATCTTGGCCATATCCCTTATCCAACATTCCATAACAGTACTCATTAAAACCTTGATTAATGACTAATGGTCATAAGAACAAACATATCCTATTAGTCCATGTCTCCTTAAGATCCTATCATTCACTTATTTTCCCACAAGTTCATCATAAACTCTCCTTCAGATCTGTAGCCACTTCATTTTCCTTCATAGCTTAATTACCTCCATCCATTCACCTCCATTTCACTTTGCAAATAATCCATATCTAAGTACATAAAGGTAATTCTAAGGGTTAAGCGTCATTCTGCAGCTAATCCATCTTCAAACACAGAGAGACAATTTTAAGGGTAAAGCATCAGACTTTGCATCCAATCTATCTTCAAGCATAGAAAAGTAAATCTGAAGGGGAAGATACTCTATATAGGTGAAGAATGGGTCTAATTTTTAGAACAGAGCTGGTAGGAGTCAAGTATCTAGAGGTATATCCACAAGTCAGGGAGCTACTACAACAAGCAGGATGGTTGAATTTTATAGAAAAATTTTATGGCTTCCATAAGGAGATTACAAAATCATTTGCTAGATATTTCGATGGAGCAGAAGTAGAGATTGGAGACATCAAATTCACAATAAAAAAATCATTTTTGGCTGACGTAACATGACTCCCAAGGGAAGGAGAATGGTGGTTCAAGAACAAGGAATTTCATAATGAGTCTTGGAATGAGATACTGAAAAATCCAGGTATGGATGTTTCAACCTTTAGAAAAGGAGTTCCAAGCACTACTTTGAAAAGTAAGTGGAGAAACATGCTGCTAATTTTGCAAAAATTTATAACATGTGAAGGGAGGTTTTGGACTATGCAAGTTTACAATATTAGGCTATTAATGAATTTCCTAGAATATGCTGAGATAAATTTACCTTTGTTTTTACTCAATAGTTTAAAGAGAATGGCTTCCAATGTCCAAAAGAGAGTTCAATTTTTAGAAACCACTCTATATCATCATGGTCTAGTAAAAATAATGATGGAATTATATGTAAGAAATAATTTTCAAGAATAAGAAGAATCTCCACCTAAAGAAGAGAATGTTAGGGGAAGAAGAAGAAGAAAAACTGACATGGTTATTGTTGGAAATACTGAGAGGGGAGGGGGTGAATCAATATTTCTTTCAATTAGAGCACTATTTAATCTTCAATTATTATCAGTGTTTGTACAATGATAGCAGCAAACAAGAGGAACACAAATGTGCACATTTTTTTAATGTGGAAACCCACTCTGGGACAAAAACCACCTAATGTTTTTCTAATAATTCTTTAATATTCAACTCCAATTGAAAATAAAGCTCCAAATTCCTAGAATCTAGAAAAGCATTATTCTCCAGCTCCCACTGGATGGATGCTCCAATGCCCGAGATTCTTTAGTAGTCAACTGAATGGATGCCCCAACACCCAATGAGCTACAACTCACCCTACCACCACCCTACCACCCTATAGAAGAATAAAATAAGAATGGACTCTCGTACTAGGGAAAATGGTCCACTTTACAATGATATAGAATGATGTAGAAGAAGAAGATATACTATAAACCCAAATTTGACACAACCACCTAATGATGATCCTAGACCTCCCAACACTGCCTCTTCAACCCTTCACAATAGACACTAGTAAAATTTGTATAATAATGTATTTACAATGACTAAGTAAAATGATACCTTTATAATGATTGTATGCAATGCTGCCCACTTGAAGACTTCATATGATGAACTTCTTACTGCTACTATGCACCTTGGTTGCTGCTCTTGTCATGCTACCCTCTGCTTCACCTTGTTTTTATTTTCTGCCGTAGAAATTCCGGTCCTTTGCAACCCTTGACAACACATGATCTAGATTTTTCTTTCCTTCTAGGAGCTCGATATTGAATCTGGTGTATCTCTGTTATTTCAGATACTCAATATCTAATTTTCAGTCTTGTAGTATTTCTCTGAGTCTTATTTCCAATTCCACAGGTCTGACCCAATTTGGATTCTTTAAGAGAGAGTTATGCCCAATCTCTCACAATGCCCTAATTATGGACTGTTTCAGTAGAGCGCACTTGTACGGCATGCCACATGTCACGGTTTCTTCATTTGGTTCTGAAATCGATAGAGAGAAAATTACAGACTATGAAATATCTGCCACTTTTTACATAATTCCAATCCGATACTCAGAGAGAGAGTTATGACTATTTTACCAAGGTCACTTCTTTGAGATGAATCTCAAGAGCCTGCAAAAACCCTAACTTCCACAGATCATATCTCCAAAAATGTTGTGCAACTTGATCTAAAATTTTTACTGCAGCTTCCTCAGGATTTTAGCTTCACCTTGTAAAAATTTTGGCTTTTGAACCTTCGTAGAAAAAAATTTAGAGAGAAAATTCCACGATGACCTGTTTCAGATGGTCGAATCCCTTGTATAAGGAGGAAATGAAGATCAAAATTTATATGAATTCTTAAGTTGAGAGGGGCTTCAAAAAGTGAATGTGGGAGGTATTTTAGGAGCTTAAAAAATATTAATTATGACTTTTCAATGACCCATGCCCCAACCCCATGGGGTTTTAGCCCACTAACTGGGGGTAAAAACTTCAAACATGAATATCTCTCAAACCGTGAAGAATTACATGGCGTGTCATATATGAACGGAAACATATCGACAAGTAGAAACCATAAAAAGCATTATTGACCTAGAATTTATTAATTTGGTAGGTAAAAATTCCCGTGCAATATTAGGTTAGCCCCTGGTGCTACTTGGGTTGACATCAATGCCAACCGCTGATCAACAATCTCCCCCTTTGGCATTGATGGCAACACAAGTACTCCCCCTGCGATCATGACACCTCTTCCTAAGACATTCTATCCCCCTTTGACATCAATGGAAAAGGGTAACTCCCCCTGAAACACAACCATCCTGCGGACCTATACACACTTGCACTCGCGCTGACACACAACCGTCCTACAGACCTATACACACTTGCATTCCCCCTGACACACAACCATCTTGCAGACATGTAATCTACTTCCACTCCCCCTTTATATTATGAAAAAGGAAAATCTAATCAGAACTTGGGAGAATCCCAAAATTTTGGAAAAGATATTCCAATGCTGGTGAATATTTAATATGTGATTCTTTTGGTGCTGCTTGGAATCTTGCTACTTGTCCAACTTCTTGCATAACATCTGGTCGAGAGGCTGTTACATATAGAAGACTACTAATCATAGATCTGTACAACCTTGGATACACATCCTTAGATGAGTCGTCTATGCTCAATTTGTAACCTGTTACCATTAGAGTAAGGATGGGTTTGAAATATTCCATTTTAAATTTCTTGAGCATTTCCTTGATGTACTTGGCTTGACATATAAATATTCCTTTCTGTTGCTAAGATATTTGAAGCCCTAAGAAGTATGTCAGCTCACCAAGTAAAGACATCTCAAAATCACTTTGCACCTTTGTATAAAACTTCTTACTTAGTCGATCATCATTGCTACCAATTATTGTATCATCCTCTTTAGCTATTAGACATTCTTTGGTTGCTTCATCTCAAATATATATGTCATTTGGAGCTCGACTTGCTGTAACCACAATTTCACCATAAATGCCTTTCCTGATTTCACATTTCATGGAGTTGAATAGTATTGTGTGTCCTTGATCACACATTTGTCCAACATTGAGCAGATTGTGATTCATGTTTTCAACCAATAGAACATTCTTGGCTAGAGCATCTTTGCTTCCGAGAGTGAAAATACATGATCCTATAACATTTGAAGATCCATCATTTCCAAAGGACACAATTCCGTCCTTCTTCTCTTTCAGAGATATAAATTTATTTCTATCTCCAGTCATATGCGTTGAGCAACCGATATCAACATACCACACATATTTGTTCTTTTGAGCCTTGAAAGCGAGAGCACAATTATCATTCTTCTTATTCTTCCATGTTTGTTCGTTCTGTGGCTTCGAAGATTCTTCCGGAGGATTTTCAAGTCTGCATTCTTCGGCTATGTGTCCAAATTTTCGACATTTGTAACATTCAAAATTATTTCTGAAATGTTCAAATCTATTGATGTTTCGCTGAGTCTTGGGAGGTTCATATTTGACAGGTCTCCTGGAATTGTATTCGTTTCTAGGGTACGTGTGACATTCTACAACTTTATGACCAAATTTTTCACATGAATAACAGTAGCCATAAAAAATATGTTGGTACCTGGACGGAAATTTTCGTCGAGGAATTATCTTCCAAGTCTGTTCTTGCGAATCTTGTCCAATGAAGTCTAGATGCATGTTAGATCTCATAGGATCATTGTAGTTTGTTGTAGAAGGTCCTTATTCTTCTTCTTTGTAATTGATGTCAATTTTGTTGTTGTAAGATAGTTTATTGTTGATGATTTCTTCCAATTCCCTTGAGCTGTTGGCATAGTTTTGGATAGTTTTTCCTTTCTTCACCTCCTCACGCAGCGAGACTACTTCGGCTTCTAATTCTTCCCTTTCTTGGTTGCTTTCTTCCAACTTCTTTTGAAGTGACTCTTCAATGAATTTGTGTTCTTCAACTTCAATTTTGAGACCTTGAACTTGTTCTTCAAGAGTTTTGGAACGAATCTTCTCTGCCTTGAGATCTTTTATAAGCTTGAATGCTTATAAAATTCTTCTATGGTCCATCCTTCTTCTTCATTGTTCGATACCTCCTATTTATTGTGCTTGGGTTTATTGTGCTTGACCATAAACAATACTCTCTCATTGGCTTCTTCTTCACTATCATTGTCTTCATCGGATGATGAGCTATCTTCTTTAGAGAGAAAGTTCCTTTTGGATCCTTGCTTGTTGAATTTCATAAATCCTTTCTTTCCTTTTGAGTTGCCATTACTTCTGTTTGGACATTTTGATGCAAAATTCCCAACCTCATTACAGCTGAAACATATCAATGGAATTTACCTTTGAATTTTCCCTTACCAATTTTTATTTTTCTTGTGAAGTAAGCATATTCTTCATCTGAAAGACCTTATTCATCATCTCCATTTTCTTCACACTTGTAGGTGCATGTCTTTTCAATTGAAGGTTGTTTATCCTTATTGGTTTTCTTGGATGCAACGAACGTAGTTTCTAGATGTGAAGTACCCTCTTCTTCATCAAGTCTCATTTCATATGCTATGAGAACTCCATGTAATTCTTCCTTGCTGAGTTTGTCCAGATTTGCACTGTATTTTAAGACCGATACCTTTGGGTTGAATCTCCCTGGTAATGTTCTAAGAATCTTCCGTATAATAGTCTTCTTTTCAACTAGCTCTCCCAATCCTTCCATAGTATTGGTTATTTCATGAACGTATTGGAAGTATGCAGCAATGTTGCAATCTTCTTTCATTCTGAGTTGCTCAAATTTTTCTCTATAGATTTGAAGCTTTGCTTCTTTGACATTTGAGTCACCTACATATATATTCTCAAGCTTGTCCCATACATTTTGGCAATGTGATAACCCAACACCTTATGATAAAGGCATTCTCAATAAGTCCACCGATAATAATATTCTTTGCTTTTGCATCATTTACCAAATTCTTCTTTACCTTTTTCTATCCGCTAGTTGATGTAAATCCATTTTGAATCGTTGTCCCATACTTCGTAACCTTGTGCCAAGAGATAGACCTCCATTCTTCCTTTCCAAAGTGCATAATTATTTTCATTGAGCAGAGGTACACCATTCTTGGTATGCTCCATGACCTCTTTCCAATCGTTAAACAAGCATTGAAGGAACTACTAATCGATACCAATTGTTGGAAATATTGAGAGGCTATGAATCAATATTTCTTTCAATTAGAGCATTAGTTAATCTTCAATTATTATCAGTGTCCATACAATGATAGCAGCAAACAAGAGGAACACAAATGCGCATAGTTTTTAAGGTGGAAACCCACTCCGAGACAAAAACCACCTAATGCTTTTCTAATAATTCTTTAATATTCAACTCCAATTGAAAATAAAGCTCCAACTTCCTAGAATCTAGAAAATAATTCTTCTCCAGATCCCACTGGATGGATGATCCAACGCCCGAGATTCTTTAGTAGTCAACTAAATGGATGCCCCAACACCCAATGAGCTAAAACTCACCCTAGTGCCACCCTACCACCCTATAGAAGAATAAAATAAGAATGGACTCCCGTACCAGAGAAAATGGTCCACTTTACAATGATGTAGAATGATGTAGAAGAATAAGATATACTATAACTCGAAATTTGACACAATCACCTCATGATGATCCTAGACCTCCCAACACTGCCTCTTCAACCCTTGGCAGATAGAAACTAGTACAATTTGTACAATAACGTATTTACAATGACTAAGTACAATGATACAATTATAATGATTGTATGCAGTGTTGCCCACTTGAAGACTTCATATGATGAACTTCTTGCTGCTATTATGCACCTTGGTTGCTACTCTTGTCATGCTACCCTCTACTAGACCTTGTTTTTCTTTTCTGCCATAGAAATTTTGGTCCTTTGCAACCCTTGACAACACATGATTTAGCTTTTTCTTGCCTTCTACGAGCTCGATATTGAATCTGGTGTATCTCTATTATTCCAGATCCTCACTATCTAATTTTCGGTCTTGTAGTATTTCTCTAAGTCTTCTTTCCAATTCCATAGGTCTTACCCAATTTTGATTCTTCAAGAGAGATTTATGCCCAATCTCTCACAATGCCCTAATTATGGACTGTTTCAGCAGAGCGCACTTGTACGGCATGCCGCGTTTCACTGTTTCTTCATTTGGTTTTTAAATTGATAGAGCGAAAATTACAGACTATGCACTATCTTCCAATTTTTACGAAATTCAAATCTGATACTCAGAGAGACAGTTATGACTATTTTACCAAGGTCACTTCTTTGAGATGAATTTCAGGAGCCTGCAAAAACCCTGACTTCCACAGATCATATCTCCAAAAATATTATGCAGCTGGATCTAAAATTTTTACTGAAGCTTCCTCAGGATTTCTAATTCACCTCATAAAAATTTCGGCTTCTGAACCTTCGTACAAAAAACTTTAGAGAAAAAATTCCACGATGACCTGTTTTAGATGGTCGAATCCCTTGCATAAGGAGCAAATGAAGATCACAATTTATATGAATGCTTAAGTTGAGAGGGGCTTCAACAAGTGAACGTGGGATGGATTTTAGGAGATTAAAAAATATTAATTATGACTTTTCAATGGCCCATGCCCCAACCCCGTGGGGTTTTAGCCCACTAACTGGGGGTACAAACTTCAAACATGAATATCTCTCAAACCGTGAAGAATTACATGGCGTGCCATATATCAATGGAAACATCTTGAAAACTAGAAACCATCAAAAGAATTATTGACCTAGAATATATTAATTTGGTAGGTCAAAATTTCCATGCAATATTGGGTTAGCCCCTAGTGCTGCTTGGGTTGACATCAATGACAACCACTGATCAGCAATTATTAACAAACTTGACACTCCACCACAGGAAGAGGATGAAGAACTAATTTCTGAGAAGTTAACAGAAATTAGAAAGAAAATTAGGGCGAAAGTAAAAGAAAATAAGGCAAGTGAGGATATTGATGAAGAGGATGAGAATCCACCAAAGCTGAGAAGGAGTTCTAGACTCCAAGGAATGATGAAAAAGACATTGATAAAGAAGGAAAAGTTTATAAATATAGAAGATAAAGCAACCCCAGTTCAAACACCAGTTAACAATTCTCCTACATTCAGTCCTCAAAACTCTCCTCTACATCATTTTGAATAAGGCCCTAGTTGGAGATCCCCTGGTATAGACCCATTCCAATAAAAAATATATGATTATGTGGAATCCTTGGAAAGAAATGCCTCAAATAATCAAGAGATACCTATAAATCCACAAGAACCTCCAATATAAACCCTCAAGCAAGATACGTATGAATTGGAGATATTGAATAGTCACATTAAGAATGAAAATGAGATTTTGAAAGAGCAAGTTAAGTTGAAAAATGAAATAAATGAAAACTCTACTCTATAGCTAGGGATACTACATAAGGAAAACAGGGAACTGAAGAAGAAGAATAAGAGGATAAATGGAACCCTCACTAACCTCAGGTTTAAATTACTCATGAAAAAGCCAAGGATGACATTGAATTCCAAAAGAAACAGAAGAATAAAGTTGGATGTTTTGGCTAAAGTATCAGAGCACATGCAGTAAGGAAGAACTTGAAATTTTGGTAAATTTCATGAGGACATGTAATGGTTTCGCAGTGGGGGTATGTTGAACCCTAGAATTTTCCTTTTCTTTACAATTTTCTCATCTCATTTCACCTCTCTTTCATCAATTCATAAACCTAATAAATGAAGAGTGTTTAGGATTGTCTCAAGGACACATGAAATTGATTAACATATTGTATTTTCATGGTTTTTGCTATTTTAATAATTTTGTGCAGAATAGCTACAGAATGCAAACGTTCCGCAGTTGACTAGCTGTTTCGTAGCTACTTTTGTGGTTGAATGTGTTACAGGTGTCCATTGAAGGAAAGGGCCACATGGGTAGTGTTATAATCCTTCCAACATGGATTTCTTCCTATCCACAAGGACCAGATCGAAAAATAAAGAGGCCTAATCCAATGGTCAAAGATCAAAGTTAAGAAACTGTTTCACACAACAATTAGGATTCTTGATTTGATCCACAACAAATCATGAGTCCTAAGAGTCCCATTTTGATTTTAATTTGAAGATACACCTGTAGCCATATTTATTCATAGTTATTTATGTAATTTCCTTATAAATAAAGGTTCTGTAGAACCGAGAAAGCTAAGTCTTTTGTAACACAAGTTCAGAAATACAGTAAGATAGTCTGTTTTATAAAAACTTTGTTTTAATAAAGAAGACCAGTTCTCGGATGCTATTTTGATCACACTTTTAAGGAGTTAAGGAGTTCACCAACTTGGTAGCAGAGAGCCCCCACTGCCTAAGGAGGGTTTTTATGCTTTCTAGTTAAATTTTGCTTCAATTCTGTATTTTTCCTATTCATGCTTAATTTCTAGTTTTTCAATAGTTAAATGCAACTGTGTATATTGGCCTTCCAAAAATTTTCAAGGAGATTGGTAACTTTGTCTTCAGTATTGGAATAAAAGTTGAAGTGTCAAAAAGCATGGTTGCCTAGTTTATTGCTTTCATCTTGCAAAATAGTTGTCAATTACTGTGTTTAACTAAGAATTTATGAAGTCAATTTTTCCTATTTACAAAATCTTATATTGAATTGCTAAATTCTTTATGGGTGCAGTGGTTGAATAGATTTCATTTCCTGTTATTTGCTTGCTAAGAATTAAGGGTGTAATTGGGTTATCCAAAAGCCATACCAAGGGGTCACATGCTTCAGAATTGGATGAGTCTTGATAAGTCAATTATTCACTTAATTAGTTGTAGATAGAATATCCTCATTTCATTGCAACAAAACAATATTTCAAAGGTCATTTTGATAGAGACTAATTTGAATATAATTTGCAAGGATGATTACATGGTTAGATTCCATGCAATGTTTGAGTTATTGTAATTATTTAGTTTAGACAGATGCAATGATTGCTTAGATACATTACCTCAAGGGGGTCACTCTACACATACCGGGTATATGGAGTAATTAAAGCATCTTAGATAAATTTCAATTGCATTCTTTCTATTTTGGATTTCAACAACTAAAGTACAAACAATTGATTTCATCTCATAAGGCTTTGATCTAATCATTGAATATTGAAACAATCTGAAGTACAGTACTTGTCATATTTCCCTGCTTTCATTTTTCAAAGCTCAATTGAGACATAGATCCATGGATTAGGTTTACTCAGTAATTGAAAGTACTTGCTTTATATATTTTCAAGGATTAGGTCTCAGAACTTGTTTATAAAACTTTGGCTTCCTCCATAGAAAATTAACTTAGTTTCATAACACTTACTTTTATTCCTTTTTAATTAGATTTATTCTCACTTTTCAAAATAGGATAACACAATAAAGGACTAAGAACACAAAACCCCCAAAACAATAAGAAAAACATCAAAACAACAAAGTAAGGAAAAAGTCACTGAGGCACATATAGCGCACTACACTTCATCAAAGTTACAAGCCTTGGTAGATAATTAATGGAAGCAATTTAGGAACACTAAATTGAATAAACATTTTGGAGGAGGTAGAGGTAGAGGAGGAGACAGAGGAAGAGGTAGGGGAAATGCAGAAGGAGGTAGAGGTAGAACGGGAGATGAAAGTTCCTTTGGATTCCCCATAGTAGATGAAAGAAAAAAATGTTACCATGAAAAATATCTCACTTGTTATTCTTCCAAAATTTCATGGATTGAAAAGTGAAGACCCCGAGACATTTTTATTTGAATTTGAAGTTTTTTCCAGAACTTATGACTATCAACAAGATGCTCAAAAACTCAATTTTTTTCCTTCAACATTGAAAGGAGTAGCCCTAAAATGGTTCATGAGTCTGATCACTAGTTCTATTGGGTCATGGAATGATATGAGGAGAGCATTTCTAGAAAGGTATTTGGAATATTGTATACCTGTTAACCATAAGGAATAAGTGTTTAAAATGATGCAAAAGGAGAATGAAAATTTGGAATATTTAGTTGAAAGATTCAACTACAACATCAAGAGAGAGGAAATGAAAAATCTAGACCAAGACACTCTAAAAGCTCTTTTTTTGAAAACAACTAGAGATGAATGGATAGATCTGCTTAACATGATCAGGAAGGGAGACATATCTCAACTTCCATTAGCTGATATTGGAGAACTATGTATTAATCTCTCAAGAGGAAAATCAAATATTTCGAAATGACCAAGAGACCCTGCTCTTGCTAGGGTAAACAAATCTGCAGCTGGAACAGTAAGTATGGAAGAAATTGGAAATATGCTTGATGAGTTCAAAACTGACATTCTAGGGAGTTTTAGTGAGAAAATAGACACCCTTAAGCTACAAAAGAAGCAGAAAGCTGAGAATGACGCCTTAGCAATCTTCTGTCCCAAGTGCAGAAAGAAGCATGCCTTAAGAGAATGTCCTCTTGATTCAAAATTAATAGATACTTGTGTGATTTGTTTAGAGAACCATGAGACCAAGAGTTGTCCTTAAATCCCTGGTCTTAAGGCTATCTTCAAGAAGAAACAACTACAAATCCTACAAAATCTCTTTGTTTTGTCTCTAGAAGACCTTGGAAAGGGCCTCAAACTCAAGGGTTTAATAACCAAATGTATAATCAACCCCCACCAAATTGTAATTCTTGGCAGCAACCTTGGCCTCAATTTCAAAATCAATCTCAACCTTGGGCTCAAGGGATGCAAAATTCCTATGGAATATTCTCTTAGTATTATCAGTATCCACCATCTTATCCATCCTATCCATCTTATCCAAATTATCCTCCCCAACAAAATCCTCAACAAAATCTACAATCTCAATCTCAAAATCAAAATCCACCACTTCGACTACCATTCCCTCGAAAACCAAATCAATTACCTGCCCAGCCAGTACCAAATCCCAACAATAAAAACCCTCAGAATACCTATATGACATAAGGTCAAAAATTTCCAACTTATTTAATTACTCCTCTAGATCTTAATGATGTCCAAATTAGATCTAGAAGGATACTTGAAAAAAATAAACCTTCTGTAATAATACAAGAACAAGACAATTCTGAGGAAGATTCTATACAAGTTAATAAATTTTTTGAAGAAAGAAAATCTCTTCAAAACCAAAACATTGAAAAATAAAAACAGAAAGAACCAATGAATTCAACTCCTATGTTAGAGAAACCATCAACATCTACTTCTACACCTCCTTTTCCTGAAAGATTACAAAGTGATAAGGGTGTGGAAAAACATATTATGTTTCCTAAGTATGATTTCCTAGATTAATTGAGAAATGTTTGCATTAAAATTCCATTATTACAAGCCATCAAGTAAATCCCAATCTTAGCTAAAACAACAAAGGAGTTGAGTATGAAGAAACCAGGAAAAAAATAAAGGAAATAAAGAAAATTCAACTGGTAGGACAAATAACTGACATAATGATGGGAAAGACTGTGATTCAAAAATATCTAGATCTCGGAAGTCCAGTTGTCAAAACTCATTTCAATGGAATTGAAATCCCAAACACATTAATTGATTTAGGAGCAGCAATAAACATCATGAGTAAGCAAACCATGGAACAACTTAAGCTTCCTAATCTTATTTATACACCCACATTACTACAGTTAGCAGATAGTTCTGTAATCATACTAGATGGTGTGTTATAAGATATTTCAGTGTCCCTATGTTTTTGGGAGTATCCCATTGACTTTATGATTTTAACTCCTAAAAATGACCTAGGAGGACATCCTCTTATACTAGGAAGACCTTGGTTGGCTACAACTGATGCTTTTATTAGCTGTAGATCTGGTGATATATACATCTCTGATGGTAATTCAACTAAGAAATTCACTTTGTATCCTCTAGCAATAACAATCATAGAAATAGATGACAAATAATGGATTGATGATGAAGAAGACATACAACCTCTCTTCACTATTTCAAACATTAGTGAAGATAATCAAATCTTGAATACTCTAGAAAATTATGAATCATCTCTAGAATGTGGACATGATCAATTCCAAGAAATATTTGATGTTGATTTTTTATAATCTAGGAAGATGTCTCTTTACTCTAAGGAAGAATTTGGTAGCTCTACAATTAAAATATTTCTAGGAAAAACCTTGAACATAAACAGAAACCTAGAAAAATTACAACAAGAAGAGATAGTCAAAACATTACAAAAGCATTCATCTGCATATGCATAGGAATACACTGACATGAAATTAGTCCTAAGACTTGCACTCATCATATCTACATAAAGGAAAATTATAAACCTATCAGACAACCTCAAAGAAGGATGAATCCAAATCTGGAAATTGTCAAAGAAGAATTGCAGAAATTGCTGAATGTCAACTTTATCTATCCTATTTCAGATAGTCAGTGGGTTTCTCCTTTGGTGATTGTACCCAAGAAAAATGGTAAATGGAGGGTATGCATTGATTATCAAGAATTGAATAAAGCTACTCTTAAAGATCATTTTACTTTACCTTTTATATATCATGTGTTAGACAAATTAGAAGGAAAAAATTATTTCTCATTCCTGGATGGATTCAATGGTTACAATCAAATCCAAGTTGCACCTGAAGATCAGGATAAAACCACATTCACCTGTCCTTGAGGAATTTATTCCTACCGAGTACTACCTTTTGGATTATTCAATGCACCTTCAACATTCCAAAGGGTAGTACTAGGAGTATTTTCTGATCTAATACATGACTGTGTAGAAGTATACATGGATAAATTTACAGTCTATGGTAATTCACTTGAATACGCTTTAGAAAACTTGGAAAAAGTTATAAAAAGGTGTAAAGAATCAAACCTTTCACTAAGTCATGAGAAATTTTTCATGATGTTTACTAAAGGGATTGTTTTAGGACATCACATCTCAGGAGATGGAATTAGAGTAGATGAATTAAAAGTTGAAGTCATCTCTACACTATTAGTTCCAAGTTGCCAGAAAAATGTTAGAAGTTTTCTAGGATTTACAAGGTATTACAGGAGATTCATAGAAAACTTCACCAAAATAGCATCCCGAGTCTTCAAATTACTCACCAAGGATTATGAATTCAAATGGAATTCTGACTGCCAGTTAGCATTTGAAACCCTAAAATCAAAAATATCTGAAGCATCCATATTAAGAGGGCCTAACTGGAAACTACCTTTTCATATATCAACAGATGCTTCAGACATAGCTCTAGGAGCTGTGTTAGGATAAAAATACCGATGCCATATGCCATCTATTATACAAGTAAAAATTTGACTCCTCCAGAGTTGAATTATACTGTAACTGAAAAAATAATTCTTAGTTGTTGCTCATGCTATCAATATATTCATACATTACATAACAGGCTATGAAACCTTTATTCACACAAATCACTCTGCAATTAGGTATTTAATGAATAAATCTGTTACAAATGACAGAGTTACAATATGGTTATCACTCCTATAAGAATTTAACATCACTATTCTAGATAGGCCTGGAAAACAAAATACAGTTGCTGATTTCCTATCTAGAATAAGAAATATTAAAGACAACACTTTAGTTGAAGATAAATTTCCTGATGAATATCTCTTCGCAATAACTAATCGAACACCTTGGTTTGCAAATATTGCCAATTACTTAGTTATAGGGAAATTACGTTTGAGTATGAATGCTAGAGAGAAACGAAAAATCATTTAGACAAGTGCAAATTTTTCATGGATTACTAATGAATTGTACAAGACAGGTCCAGATCTTATCATTAGAATATGTGTTCGACAAGGTGAGATGCCTGAAATTCTTAAGGCATGTCATGATGAACCCTGTGGTGGAAATTTTTCTGACAAGAGGACAACCTATAAAATCCTTCATTTAGGATATTATTAGCCATCCATCTTCAAAGATACCAAAGAATATGTCAAAAGGTGTGACAGTTGTCAACGGGTAGGGAAACATGCTCCTTCAAATGAAATTCCATTACAACCTCAGGTACATATTGAACCTTTTGAAAAATAGGCTTTGGATTTTTTTGGACCTATTAATTCTCCATCTAAACAGAAGAAGTATATTCTGGTATGCACTGATTATGTCACTAAATGGGTAGAGGCTAAAGCATTACCTTTTGCTAATGAATCATCTATAGTCAATTTTTTTTTTGAGGATATATTCACTCATTATGGTGTTCCAAGAGAGATTGTAACAGATCAAGGATCTCAATTTACATCAAATATGGTGCAAAAGATGGTAGAAAATTACAAAATCAAGCACAGGAAGTCTACCCCTTACCATCCACAAGCAAATTGTCAGGTTGAATCTACCAACAAGGTGATTGAAGGAATTATCACAAATATTATTCCTCTGCATATAAGAGATTGGGCAGAAAGGCTTCCTGAAGCCTTATGGGCCTATAGAACTACATGGAGAAACACAACATGAGATACTCCTTATGAACTTGTTTATAGAAAACAAGTCCTGCTCCCCATAGAATTTCAGATCAAAACCTTCAAGATGGCAGTCCAACTGGGACTTGATTTGATAGAAGCACAGAAGCATAGACTGGAACAAATTAATGAACTAGATGAAATCATACAAGGTGTAGTCCAAAGAACCAACATAGTCCAGTAGCAAAGGACTAAATGGCATGACAAGTATATCAAAGAGAAAAAGTTCCAAGAAGGGGACTGGGTACTCTTGTTTGACTCAAAATTCAAGAATTTTTCAAGGGAAATTTCAGACTCATTGGCTTGCGCCATATGAGATTGAGAAAGTATTTTAAAATGGAGCAGTAAATATCAGAACAATAGATGAAGAAAATGTATCTCTTTTTGTAAATGGTCATAGGCTGAAAGTATATCATAAGCCACTTTCAAGAGAAGAGTTTGTCAAAACATTTCAGGATAACATTGTTATGGATTTAGTGAAGAAGAATTCTTCTTCTTCACTAACTTAAAATTTTATTTTTCTATCAGTTCTCAAATTTAAAAAAATAAAAATTAAAGAATAATAATAATAATAATAAATAAAAATAAAATTATAAGTATGAAAACCAACCAATGATTGGCATACTTATGCAGAAAGTACATGGTGAAAATTAGAACTTTCTGACATCCTGCACTTTCATTTTTTTCATAATTGCAAAATAAAAATTGCAAAATTCATTTCACTCCATATTTCATCTTATTCCACTCCCATTTTTTTCACTTTCTCATAACATTTCATTTCAATCCATATTCATATTCCATCTCACTCAAAATTCACATTCCATATCCATACTTCATATTTACTTTCCAAGTCATATTCTGCAGCCAGGTACATTCTGCAGTTGTTCACATTCTGAAGCTGCTTCTATTATGCAACCAATCTGACTCTGCAGCCTACTCCAACAAGTAAAGACAAGGTGATTGCAAGAAGGGACCATGGGACTATGTTCTAAAAATACCACCATGCCACAAAAAGAGGAGGACCAAAGGAACAACATCAAGTACAACAATTAACAAGGTCAAAATTCTGATGTAAATTGTGAAAATTATTTTAATAGCAAAAAGTTAAAACATGAAGTAGATACAATATGTATAATCATATGTTTTCTAAACAACCTATCATTCGAATTGATTAACATATCTTGGCCATATCCCTTATCCAAAATTCCACAATGGTCCTCATTAAAACCTTGATTAATGACTAATAGCCATAATCACAAATGTAACCTATTAGTCCATGTCTTCTTAAGATCGTATCATTCACTTATTTCCCCACAAGTTCATCATAAACTCTCCATCAGATCCGTAGCCACTTCATTTTCCTTCATATCTTAATTACCTCCATCCATTCACCTCCATTACACTTTCCAACCAATCCATATCTAAGTACACAAAGGTAATTCTGAGGGTTAAGCGTCATTCTGTAGCTAATCCATCTTAAAACACAGAGAGAGAATTTTAAGCGTAAAGCATCAGACTTTGCAGGCAATCTATCTTCAAGAATAGAAAAGTAAATCAGAAGGGGAAGATACTCTGCATAGGTGAAGAATGGGTCTAATTGTCAGAACAGAGCTTGTAGGAGTCAAGTAATTAAAGGGATATGCACAAGTCAGGGAGCTACTACAACAAGCAGGATGGTTGAATTTTATAGAAAAATTTGATGGCTTCCATAAGGAGATTACAAAATCATTTGCTAGATATTTTGATGGAGTATAAGTAGAGATTGGCGACATCAAATTCACAATAACAAAATAATTTTTGGCTGAGGGAACATGACTGCCAAGGCAAGGAGAACAGTGGTTCAAGAACAAGGAATTTTATAATGAGCCTTGGAAGGAGATACTGAAAAATCCAGGTATGGATGTTTCAATCTTTAGAAAAGGAATTCCAAGAACTGCTTTGAAAAGTAAGTGGAGAAAAATTTTGCTAATTTAAAAAAAATTTATAACATGTGAAAGGAGGTTTGGGACTATGTATGTTTACCATATCAGGCTATTAATGAATTTCCTAGAAGATGGTGAGATAAATTTATCTTTATTTTTACTCAATAGTTTAAAGAGAATGGCTTCCAATGTCCAAAAGAGAGTTCAATTTTTAGAAACCACTCTATATAATCATGGTCTAGTAAAAATACTGATTGAATTCTATCTAAGGAGCATAGGGGACAATTGGGAAGGATTTCTTGTAAGAAATCATTTTCAAGAACAAGAAGAATCACCACCTAAAGAAGAGAGTTTTAGGGGAAGCAGAAGAAGAAAAATGGACATGGTTATTAACAAAATTGACACTCCACCACAGGAAGAGGATGAAGAACTAATTTCTGAGAAGTTAACAGAAATTAGAAATCAAATTAGGGCCAGAGGAAAAGAAAATAAGGAAAGTGAGGATATTGATGAAGAGGATGAGAATCACCAAAGCTAAGAAGGAGTTCTAGACTCCGAGGAATGATGAAAGGACATTCATAAAGAAGGAAAAATTTATAAATATAGTAGATGAAGCAACCCCAATTCAAACACCAGTTAAAAATTCTCTTACATTCAATCCTCAAAACTCTCCTCTACATCATTTTGAAGAAGGCCCTAGTAGGAGATCCCCTTGTATAGACCCAGTCTAGCAAAAAATCTATGATTATGTGGAATCCTTGGAAAGAAATGTCTCAAAGAATCAAGGGACACCTATCAATCCACAAGAACCTCCAATAGAAACCCTCAAGCAAGATAAGTACGAGTTGGAGATATTGAATAGGCACATTAAGAATGAAAATGAGATTGTGAAAGAGTAGGTTAAGTTGAAAAATGCAATAAATGAAAACTCTACTCTATAGCTAGGGATACTACATAACGAAAACATGAAACTGAAGAAGAAGAAAAAGAGGTTAAACAGAACCCTCATAAACCTCAGGTTTAAATTTCTCATGAAAAAGCCAAGGATGACATTGACTTCCAAAAGGAACAGAAGAATAAGGTTGGATGGTTTGGCTAAAGTATCAGAGCACATGCAGTAAGGAAGAAGAACTTGAAATTTTGGTAAATTTCATGAGGACATGCAATGGTTTTGCAGTGGGGGTTTGTTGAACCCTATAATTTCCCTTTTATTTACAAATTTCTCATGTCATTTCACCTCTCTTTCATCAATTCATAAGCCTAATCAATGAATAAGGTTTAGGATTATCTCAAGGGAACATGAATTTGATTACCATATTGTATTTTCATGGTTTTTTCTATTTTAATAATTTTGTGTAGAATAGATACTGAATGTAGACCTTCCGCAGCTGACTGGCTGTTTCGTAGCTACTTTTGTGGTTGATTATGTTACAGGTGTCCATTGAAGGAAAGGGCCATATGGGTAGTTTCATAATCCTTCCTACATGGATTTATTCCTATCCACAAGGACCAGATTGACAAATAAAGAGGCCTAATCCGATGGTCAAAGATCAAAGTTAAGAAACCGTTTCACATAACAATTAGGTCTCTTGATTTTCTCCCCAGAAAATCATGAGTCCTAAGAGTCCCACTTTGATTGTAATTCGAAGTTACACCTGTAGCTATCTTTATTCATAGTTATTTATGCAATTTCCTTATAAATAAGGGTTCTGTAGAACCAAGAAAGCTAAGTCTTTTGTAGCAAAAGTTCAGAAATACCGTAAGATACTTTGTTTTATAAAAAAATTGTTTTAATAATGAAGATCAGTTCCTAGATGTTGTTTTGATCACACTTTTAAGGAGTTAAGGAGTTCACCAACTTGGTAGCAGAGGGCCCCTGCTGCCTAAGGAGGTTTTTTATGCTTTCTAGTTAAATTTTGGTTCAATACTATATTTTTCCTATTCATGCTTAATTTCTATTTTTTCAATAGTTAATTTCAACTGTGTAGATTGGCCTTCCAAAATGTTTTCAAGGAGATTGGTAACTTTGTCTTCAGTATTGGAATAAAAGTTGAAGTGTCGAAAAGCATGGTTGCCTAGTTTATTGCTTTCATATTTCAAAATAGTTGTCAATTACTGTGTTTAACTGAGAATTTAAGAAGTCCATTTTTCCTATTTAATAAATATTATATTGAATGGCTAAATGCTTTATGAGTGAAGTGGTTGAATAGATTTTATTTCTTGTTATTTGCTTGCTAAGAATTAAGGGTGTATTTGGGTTATCCAAAAGCCATGCCAAGGGGTCACAAGCTTCAGAATTGGATGAGTCTTGATAAGTCAATTATTCACTTAATTAGTTGTAGATAGAAGATCCTCATTTCATTGAAACAAAACAATCTTTCGAAGGTCATCTTGACAGAGACTAATTTGAATATACTTTGCAAGGATGATTACATGGTTAGATTCCATGCAATGTTTGAGTTATTGTAATTCTTTAGTTTAGACAGATGCAATGATTGCTTAGATACATTACCTCAAGGGGGTCACTCTAAACATATTGGGTATGTGGAGTAATTAAAGCATCTTAGATAAATTTCAATTGCATTCTTTCTGTTTTGGATTTCAACAACTAAAGTACAAACAATGGATTTCATCTCATAGGGCTTTGACCTAATCATTGAATATTGAAACAATCTGAAGTACAGTAGTTGCCGTATTTCCTTGCTTTCATTTTTCAAAGCTCAATTGAGACATATATCCATGGATTAGGTTTACTTAGTAATTGAAAGTACTTTCTTTATCTTTTTTCAAGGATTAGGTCTCAGAACTTGTTTATAAAACTTTGGCTTCTTCCATAGAAAATTAACTTAGTTTCATAACACTTAATTTTATTCATTTTTAATTAGATTTATTCTCATTTTTCAAAATAGGATAACACACTAAAGGAATAAGAACACAAAATCCCCAAAACAATAAGAAAAACATCAAAACAACAAAGTAAGGAAAAAGTCACTTAGGCACATATAGTGCACTACACTTCATCAAAGTTACAAGCCCTGGTAGATAATTAATGGAAGAAATTTAGGAACACTTAATTGAATAAACACATACCCAGAACCACTTTGTGAAACACATGTATATATGTGATTATACCTAAAGAAACTCGCGTATATGCGGGTCCCTTTAAAAAAAACAGAAGGTATATGTGAATGTGTACACACCAAGTAGTGTACATAAATTGTAATAAAGAAAAATAAAAAACCCAAGCCTAATCCAGAATATCAAGACTTCTTCCTAGATGGGAAAAGAGCATACTAGATTGAAAAATTGATCAAATTATCAGGGAACCCAAAATATAGAGTAAAAAACCCATACTATGAATTACACGGATGTAATCCCCAGCGGAGTCATGAGTTCTATTACGAGGAAAGCTACCCTAAGGTCTGGGTTAAGGGACCTGACATAGAGGAAGGCATATCATAACAACAAGCACTCTAATTATGAGTTATAATGCTCTAACTAGAAAATAGAGGATAGATGACCTTACCATTTTTTCCTACGTTTGGGGTCAATCTCACAGGGTGAAAACACTCTCCTACTCCTCGTGCTTCAATACCTGCAAATAAATAAAGAAAAAATACACAAAATAGTTGCACAACATATATATCCTAGATGTCAGCATGTTAGCACATATAATCTCATAAAAATAACATGAAATAGACCATTAAAATATCATTGAAAATGTATAAGGGACATATAACACAAAGACATCAGGAATGGGGAAAATCTTATTTTATTGATAATATGTAAAGAGAAAATGGAGAAATCACATGAGATCTACCATGGCTCTAATAAAAACCATCCTCTAGATCTGTCTGACCCTAGCCTCACAAAGCTTCTTCCATAAAGGGTTCACAAAGGATGTCACATAAAGAGGGAGTGAAAATCACAAGGAAACAAGGGTTTCCTGAACCTATGAAGCACAGGAAGCACAGGGAAATATCAAACTTTCTTAGGGCTATAACAAGCTATAATATCAATAATATTATCTCTCCTTCCTTAGGCCACTTCCTTGAGGTGTATTTATACTTCCTCAAATCAATTTTTTTAGTTGGGAAATAGTTTGGCCACAGGCTGAGGTAGTTAAGCTACATGAAAAACACGTAAACCAAACCCAATTAATAAGGAGTTTATATATATATATATATATATATATATATACGTCATTGAAATATGGATGGACCCGCGTTTGCATGCGAAAAATTCTGGGCAGAGTCGTGTATGGAATTCAAAATAGTATTTTCAAAGAAGTTTGACCAATTCTGAATGAAAGGGATGCACAAGGCCAATGTATAATTCATCAAGTATATAGAGGTGATAAATGATGTTATAACATTTAGGTTGACTTGATCTCTTCTAGGCATAAGGAGGTGGTTTAAAGATGACCACCAACAATGGAAATCTTAGTGCAGTTCCCAAAACTCTTCCAAATCTGGAAAGAATCTAAAATCTTCTGCTAGAGGAAGTGTCCCTAAGGATTTGAAGAGGGAGGCCTTCAACCTGAAAAGGGAGTTCTTCACCCTGCATAAAAAATTGAGAACCCCAATCGCAAAAGGGTGGTCCCAACCTGTGTTGGTTTAAGGATGGCCAACAACTCTGGAATGCTTAATGAAATTCCTCGAACTCCTCCAAAATTGGAAAGAAGTTGATGTCTTCTTCTAGAGGAAGTGTCCCAAATTCTTTCAAGAGGGAGAGGCTCAACCCGACATATATGGTTTAAGGTTTACCACCAACCAAATCCATGATTAAGATACAAATTTGAATCTCGTATGGCAGGTTGTGGCTTAGCCTATCTTTAACTTTTGTGTCTCTAGCTACAACTCTAAATCTAGTATTATAGATTGTGGCTCAGGCACGCTTGATGTGGATTCAAATCTTGTATATGAACAACGATTCCCCCTCTGTCATATACAAGGTGAGATGATGGTGAAACCTTGATTGCAAGGACTTTTAATATTCTAGAATAGATTTTGACATATGATTGAAACATCTTCTTAGTTGTTGAAGCCCATTTCCAATAAGTGATCCATCCAAGATGAATATTTGTTCTTGGAGGAGGATTTTTTTTGAAGCATATGTTTGAAGAATGAGTGGTTTTATTGAAATTATTACATGGATTAATATCAAAACAATGATCATTAATATGGACAACTCAATCAAAATGTTGGGATTTGATAATTTGTTGTTGTGGAGAAGGAGCAGAAACTAGAACAACTAAAGGTGAAATCTCATGAATAAATCTAGCACTTTGAAATTAAATGGGGTTGGAATAGTCTGGAATATGAAATAAAACCTCCTTGTCATATCCAAGACCTGTCTTTTTGTTGTTATATACAAGCTCTTCCAAAGGTCTAATTATAGGATGGGGAAGTACAAACTGAACTTCTCCATTTGCATGTAAATATTCTCTTGAACTAGGAACTGAATGTGAATCAAATTCAATTGTTGCTGCTGATGGGAATCTATCTCAATGTTCTAAACATAAACATGTTTAGAATGATGACTCCATTTTGTAATTCTTCTTGCTGAATTTGAGACTCAAACTGCAAAAAGTGAATCTTTTCCTGTGCATTATGTAGACATATTTTAATTTCACAAATATTGGCCTTACTGATGTATACCATCTCATATATAGTGGAATGTATTAGAGTACTTAACAAATCTAATATATCATCAAGTTTTCCATTTTCGAAGAGTTTAATTTTATGGATTTAAATCTACTCCCAAAACCAAATAAATGGGTGCTCACTTTTCCAAATGTTGCACCAAGGCCAAATGAAGAGTTGTAGTATCATCATAACTTGCAGAAGGGCTAGTACTAGAAATAAATGTAACTATATTACCAAACCTGGATAATGGTGCGTTGCTACCCTTCACAAACAATGTATTACAACAAATAAAAGAAAACTATAAAAAAATCATTTATATCTTATTTTTCGAACTCACTATTATCACTTAGAAAAAATGAAGCATCATTTGAAAAATTCATATAGGTTCATGTTTCAAAGGAAGGGTTATAGGATTCATTTTTCATTGCTTGGTCAAGGAAAAATTTTAATTTTTCTTACTAAGCTTACCCTAAAGTCTAAACCCACCTTCTTTCAAATCCCCTCATGTCACATCAATCACAATTTTTTGAAAGTTTTCATTTCCCAAGGATTTACCATTGAAATGGTTGTTTTAGCCAAGAAACCACAGTTTCGTAGTGAAATACACTGAGAATTTTCCCTTTTGCTACGAAAAGGCTGATTCTTTCGTAGCGAAAAGGCCCAGAATTACACTAGAAATGCTACGAAAGTAAGGTTTCCTCACTGCCATGTGAAATTAGTTGTTAGTTTCCAGAAAATGATTTGAAAAGGATAAGTTTGATACCATTCGAGTCAGTTAGGGCAAATATCAAGGTACTTGTTCAAGGCTGAATTCATCATCACCATTTTAAGCATGTATGAGTCATCATTGTGTTATGAGTCTTCATCGAACTTCAAAAATATTTCCAAATTAAGTCATTTATCATTCTCTGTTTCTTATTTGCATGTTATTGAGCTCTGGAGAGCTATTTCATTGAGCCAAAGCTATGGCTAATATTTTCAAAGGGTTGCAGATATTAGTGATCAAGTGAGGCAGAGAATTATCAAGAGAGTTAGAGAATTATCAAGCAAGGAAAATAATTATCATGTGAGGCAGAGAAGACACGAAATAAACTATGGATGCAAAAAGAAAGACAGATAAAGGTGGCCAATGTCTTAAATATGAGCCATTAGATGTGAACCTAATAAATGAAGACCCAACAACTGTAGAAGCCTTCAGAAGGAAAAGACATTTACAGTTTTGTGAAACACTACAAGGTTGCCATATACAGGTTTCCAAAGAATTTTCTTTAAAATTTAGTGGAACAACTACTAAAGTGGGGATGCTGAATCTCACCATTACACCAAAGGTCATTGCAGCAACAACGGGGATTCCAAGGGGATAAGAAAAATGGTTCAAAGGATTAAAATTCAATATGGAGGAGTGCAAATAATTTATGAAGATAGAAAACAGTGAAATGGACCTTACAAATGTTATTCCAAGGAGCTGCATGAAGGATAATTTCTCAAAGTTACTGTTTATCATCCATAAATATTACACTTGTGAAGGGAGATAACATAAAGTATATTATTACCATTTCAAACTTCTCCTACACTTTGCTGGTAATATATCTCTTGATATTCCTTTCTATTTACACATAAGTTTAGAAAAAATGGCAGATAAAGTTCAAAAAAAATTCTGAAGGAAGTGAAACCTCATTGTTTCATCATGGTTTAATAAAATTGCCGGTTTTAGATGAGTTACAAAGATTAGGCATAGATTGGTCTTCATTTTTTTTTTCTTAGTGGATTTAAAATGGATACCCTTACCCCTACAAGAACCCCTAAACCTAGCGGTGTCCCATCACCCTTAGTGGCAAGAAAAAGTGAACCAGTAGGGGCAGAACAGAGTGAACCAATCATGATGGAAACATAGAAATTGCATAGTTTTGATACAACTATTGTTCCACCAACAACAAAAAAAGTCGAAAAAGAGAAAACCTTCAAAACAAGAGCAAGTTGTGAGTAAACAAGGAAGCAAAAGGATGAAAAGGAGTCCAACAGTGGTTTTAGAAGACAGAACAGTCCCTAAAGGAAATTTAGAAGACATAATACATGCCATTAATATTGAAGAGACCCCTATAGTCTAGGCTGAGGATATAGATGAAGGTGGATATAAACTCAAGAAAGCTAAATCTGCAAAGAAGCTAGAGTTTGAAGGAGAGGATGGAGGTTTTATGTTTCAGGAAAGAAAGCCCATGAAAAGGCATGATAGAAAAATTTTTGAGAGGAGCAAAGAAGTTCATCCAGCCACTGACACTGTCAAGCCACCACAAGACATTATTTTTCTTTCATCACCTGTAGAGAAAGATGTAGTTAGCAAGCCAAAGAAAGGAAAGGAGAAAGTAATTGAAAAAACAGAGTTTGAACTCCTTGAAGAACAACTGAATTTATCTAATCATGAAATAAAAGACATGAAGAAGGAGGAAAAGAAACATAATATCCATAATATTTAGTTTGAAAAGATGAAAGAGGTTTGGGAAGAGCAGGTTGATATTGTATGAAAGGCCCTAGACAACACACATCAGTTAATCAAATGGACTATGCCATTAAGGAAAGAGGTGAAACATGTCATAAGAATGAACTTGCATTTGATATATAAAAATAGAAAGCTGAAGTATCAGGTTTTAGACCTCTAACAACAACTAGAACTAATCCACGAGGAGATGGAGAAGAAAGGCCTAAAAATGACAGTAATTGAGGAGCCAATAGCTCAACTCATCATCAATGAAGAAGAAACACCTCAAGAGTCTTAGTTTGAGCTGTTTTATGTTTTTAAAGGTAAATGGCATGTTGGAAAAAAATTTTTGTAGTTTCAAGACATATTTTTTAAGTTAAGAAAAAATATGGAATTGACACACTTTCCAGCAGTTTCGTAGTGTTTCCAAGGCTTGAAGCCAGGAAAATGCTACGAAACCATCTGTGGTTTTATTTTTGTATTTAAAACCACTTTGGGAAGTTTCCAGGAGGAGGAAGTCACATGGAGGATGTGTCAAGGCATGATGAAGACAATACTAAAGGAAAGAGACAGATACCTTGATGGAAAAGGGCATTTTCATAATGCTACAAAAGAACACTACAACACTGCCATACTTTTGTAGCGTGCTATTTTGAAGCTTTATGAGTAGGTTTTTGGGCAGTTTTGGATAGGTGGACACATTCAAAGGGTCATGGGACTTTACCAGCATTTATCCAAGACTTAAAGACCATGAGATGAAGACAACTCATCATCCAAACCATTCGTTGAAGATAAGGACCAATTTGCCTGAAAAATAGGGTTTGTTTCCATATTTTGAGGAGGCCAATCAAGTTTTCAAGTAGTGATGAGTCATGTAACAGCTCATTCAAGAATGTGAGTCATTAGTTTTCATATGTGAAACTATTTTAGGAGATAAGGTAGTTGACGTAATAAGTAATAGTTTGATTCCTATTAGGAAAATGTATGTTTCATAGTGTAGCTGTCATTTTATCATTAAAGAAAATGTTTCGTTGATTTGCAAGGTGTCATTAGGAAAAGTGCAATGAATCTAGCGAAGAGTCAGATCATCTCTCATGTAACAAGTCTATTAAAGGGCAGATATTCGAATTTGTAAAGGGTTGGAGATTTTTTTGGAAATACTACAGCTTTATGTCATTTGACTGTTTTTAGTAATACATAGGACTTGTTCTTGACCAACCTGAGATTCTGATTTAGTTCTTAGTGCTTATCCTATATATACATTTTATGTGTACCATTTGTAGTGGTTTTCATATTTAATACTCGGAATTCATATATTTATGCTCTAACTTTCTTTATTGATGAATTGGATGTGTAATTTCATATTACATGTCTGATGTACATCTACTAAAAACTCTTACCTACCTTAGCTTCCATGTCAAGTGATATTACCACTCAATTACTGATTTTTTGACTCCATAATCCCAATGATTGTAGACCTGTACTCTTTTCAACCTACACATATCACAATCAATTTATTTTCCAAGTAGAGTTAGCCATCTAGATTCATATTTATCAAATATCATTAACCCCTTTGAGAGAGCCCTCTCAGATTGAAGAGGCTAAGCTTCAGTTACAAGTTGGTTTGAAACAATTACATGAAATTGTCTGATTAGCAACCTATCAGGTGCAATTTTGTGATAACACTCATAACATGTAATATTGAGACCATACAACTTTGGAAGTCACTAGTTAAAGAAGAAGTCCAGAGGATTAAAACCAAGGTCCTCAAATTAGAAGAAATCATGTGTTTGTTGGATGGTCTTTTTTTCTCTATGTGCTCGGGTCCAACAGATTTATAACTTCAATGTTGTATTCCATGATTTAAATTCCAATTAACCTTATAATCCAATGCACATATATCCAACCCACACAGATAAATCGGCATACCAATCATGAGCAATGAAGAGAAATAACCAATACACGGACTTAGCAACGATTAAAATGCTTACCAACAAGAGTTTAGGACTTGAATCAGAACCTAATGTAATTATTATTTGGAGAGAACTCAACCATAGATTGAATTCACTGCAACGACCATTGTCCCCCTTCACTGCCTTATTGGCTTGTTTGTAGAGGAACATTCGTGGTAGAAAAGCAATATTCAGAATAAGAAATTGATTGAATTAAGTAGGGCATAGTTCTTTACTTTTTCAATGTTTATTTTGTCTAGTTTCACTAGAAAAGGAAGACATCAAATTGTTTTTTTTTAAATTTAAAGACATCAACATCGTGTGTAGTAGCATCACCAAAGCCATAACATGGTATTATATTTTGAACATTAAAGGAGACAAAGTACACACAATGACTGAAATAACTTTTTCATATGCCCATTTAAAGTAGTTTCTACCTTCAGGAATTTTGTATTCTATCCTTTCCACGCTTTCTGAAACCTAAGGATTTTTTCTCCACAAAATATCTATTACAAACTAGGTGATATATTCTCCTGGGTTTTATTTCTCTGTCAACATGATACTATAGTGAACATGCAACAATCGACGAATTTTCATTTAATGTCAACATGATACTACAATGAACAGACAACAATAGGTAAATTTTCATTAAATTTTTCCCACAAAACTTATTTTTCCTTGATAACATCAATCTTTCCAAAACACATATATTTAGTAGACAACACATCCAACAGATACATCATGTCATGGATTGGACTGCATGTGAGGAGCACCACCACATTTAGGTCATATGAATATGTTCTTAGTAAGTACTTGGATAAACTTGTGCTTGTCTTTACTGATGACATCTTAGTGTATTCAAATACAAAAGAGGAGCACAAACAATACTTTAAGGTCATGTTATAAATGTTACATAAGTATCAATTGGAAAGAAAATTTTAGGGGCTAATATTCATAGTTCGACTAACATTCCATAATGTTTATAAAAAAATATTCATTAATTTCCATTTTTTTAAATGATATTCACCTAAATTATATAGAATAAAAACTATTAGCTTAAAAATTTCCAACCATTTGTGCAGAATATATTAAATTTCTAGAAGCTTGAATATTTTTACAAGAATATTGCAAAACATTTTATATATTTTCATATTCAAAACTAGTAATATTTTCCCAGGTTTCTAAAATTTAAAATAAATTTCCATCCTTAAAATTTTCCTTGATCCATTATATGCTAAGATTAACAAATGTAACGTCTTTAGGTCACTATAAAAAATGGAATATACAACTTATATTATGAAACTAGCAGCTCACAGGCTAACAAGATACACCTAGAGACTGCTCAAGTAGAACACTCTATTCAATTGATCATAAAATAAAAAATATATAATTTTACATAATTTTAGGGAGATTAGAGCTGACTCCTAGAAAGTATTAACTAGTCCTAATCTAGGACACACTCACAACTGTGAAACAAATTCTCTCCAATAATACATATTCTCCATTAGTTTCAACTATCCCCCTTAATGAATAAATGGTTCACTTGCACACTTAACATCTCCCTAAAGAATTCAAATTTAATCCTCCCAAGGGGATTGGTGAAGATATCTCTTGCGTTCTCATAGATATTGCAATATTCAATGAAACTTTCTTTAGACTCAACATTTTCTCTAATAAAGTGAAACTAAGTATCAGTATTTTTGTGTTTTTATGAAACACAGGGTTATTTTCCAACTTTATTGAAATTTTATTGTCACATTTAAATACTGTAGCATATTTTTTTCTCCAACATCATGAAGAAGTTCGCCGAACCAAATAGCTTCACAAGTGGTTGTACATACAAATGTATACTCTCCTTCTACTGAAGATAAGGATATAATACTCTGCTTCTTACTGCTCCGAAAATTACCTCAGACACAATGCATAACCCATAACCTGTTATGGATCATCTATTATCCAGATTTTAGGCCCAATTTGAATCTGAATAGTATGTCAGTGTTGTTAGCACTCCATTGGATCTCCGACGGCTAAGAAGGAGACCAATAAAGGTAATCACCGACCACTTTGACCTATTAGGTAGACCTACTAGGGTGGAGAGGGCTCACTCCATGAGATCACAGTTAAATTGAATGGATAATGAAGATTTTATGCTAGGTATAGTTGGCTCTAGGGTTTGGATTATTGATTTTCAGTGTTGGATGGTGAATTAGGTCTAGGAATAAGTAGGTTAGGGCACTAATAATCAAAATTACAAAAATATGATGGGGCAAGGCAGGCACACACTTTAGCACTTTTAGGAATTTTGATGAGTATGAATATACTGGTAGGGTTTTCAAAAAGAGCATGTAAATCTTGAATTCTTTTCTATTAGAAGAAAGTGAAACACAACCATTATAATTCATCCAAAACATAGCATCAAATAATGAATTATGCTTATCTAACTTAGGAATCAATCACATTTAGAGATGGAAATGAATATGGGCAGCATAATACATTCAAACATATTAAAAAATAAGATGTAACACTGCTAAAACACATACCATGGGAATCCCACCAAAATAGTTGCAACTTTTTCTATTAGTTCCTCCCAAAAGATGACTGATTACACTAGTGTTCAAAGATCAATTACACAATGTCCAACCCTTTCAATGACAGATGAAATGAAATATATAGACCAAAAAATATTCTCCCCACTCTCAGGGGTCGAATCCATGACTTGTGGATTTGTTCCCCAAAGTCTTAAACTGGAATGCTAATGACTAGTGAGGTCAACAAACTCATCCCTATCTTTGATGAAACTGATTCACTTAACCCAAAATTACAATCTTACTTAATGTATATACCTATATTAACTATAAAAGACATAATTACATTTTATTTTTACATTTACATTAGTAAAACTCCATGGAATCCATCAATAACTAATAAAAATGGAGATTATGAACAAAAAAGGAGACTGGAAAAAGCGTAAGGTGGGTGCAAAAAGTACAGCGTGCTCGCGGGAAAAGTACAACGTGAGCTTCCAATTGAATTTTGACTACCTTATTGAAGTCCGAATTGAGTCCAACATAGCTCATTATAAATATATTCTTGTATATTTGTCAAAAATTTCCTCAATAACTGAAAATTATGGAGTGAAGCACCTCAAAAATTAAATCTCACGAGACTTGTCAAAAAGTGCAACGTGGCCTCGAAAAACAAGGCAAAAAGTTGTTTTTAGGATGTTTTTGGGATTTTACACTTGTCAAAACCTCAGACTTTGGAGTGACAGTAGAAAAATGTGATGTAGAGGCCATTATATTTCCATCCCAGGTGAGTTTTCATCATTTAGAGGCCTCTAGAAAAAACACAGTGTGGCCCATGCTACGCTTTTTGCAGCCAGCCTGTGCTGAATTTCTAAGTTTTTTGCAAAAATAGGCCTTAAAAATGGAGCGATATTTCACTAACCATGGTTTTTTTTGCAAAACTAAGAGATTTTTTTGTTAATTGGCATGGTGGGAACCAAAAAATGATCCAGCTTCCGAAGATTCTTCTCTGATTCTCCACAATCGTCTCTGCCAAAAGGTGAATTAAACAAGACATTGGACAATTAGAAAAATAGGTTGTGAATATGTCAATGGATGTATCATTATGTAGTACCCGTGTAAAATATGAAGTATGTTATTGTAGCTTGATATATTAGGAAAACACACCGCCTCCACTTTCAAAAAATTCATATTTTTTTGGCCACAATACGTTCTACAAAAACATGGCTAAACAATACATTTCTCGAAAATGTTCCTTCAAGGATTTTTTCCAATTTCCCAAATTTTCTCCAAATTTCCTCAAAATTGCTCCAGACTTGCTTCATAGAGACCTGAGATGGTATGATATTCTATCATGGATTCATCAATCAGAAAATCCAACTTATCCTTCTCTTTCTGACTAATTAGGGTTTCCTTTGTACTGCGATTTCAGGTAGGGTTTGTACTGCTCTATGTCCAGGTTCATGCCTTTGAACCAATACTCACCATGGTTTGGTATCCCTGTAGCATGAGATATTTAATATAATGATAATATTAAATCAAGCCCTACTATTTTGACCTGGTATTTCTAGAGGTTTATGATGAAGATTCCAGTCAAATCTAGATGGCTTTGCACTCTTTGGACCATTTCACAAAATTTATAACAACACACATGTTGTAAGAATTTTACTGCTAGGGCTGATGAAATAAAATCCCTAGTGTCTGATGGCTCAGACCTTGGTATTTTATTTCCTTTGTTGTAGGTCTTTCTCTCTTCCTCCATGGTGTTTAGTTTTCTAGAAAATCTAGGGGAGAAGGGGAAGGAAAATGGAATGAGCTGATGGGGTTACGGAGTTGGGATAGGTGTGGGAAGATTTATGGAAGGGTGTAGGGGATTTAGGGACCTTAGGGAGCTAGAAGGGAGTTAAAATAACAAGGGAAATGGGCTAGGGAATTTAATTACATGGGTATAATTTAGTTTCCTAGAAAACCATAGTGTAGGGGTAGGGTTTTAGGGAATAGGATTTAGGAGATGAAATTGGGATGGGAATTAGGGTATTAGGGTTTAACATAAATTTAAAGTAGTTAAGGTAATAAGCCTAGGGTTTTTAGGCTAGTAAAACAATGTACATCAGTTATTTTGAGAAAAAGTGCAGCGATGGAGTGATGACTTATTTCTTGACCATAATCATGAAAGAATTGATGAAAGGTGGAGTGAAATGGCCTTAATTACTTATTTTATCTTTAAGAAAACTTTTTTTTGAGTTTGGAGACCATTTTATACCCTTTTGAGAATTTTTTAGACCAAGTGTAGCTTCCCTGCAAAAAGCGCAATGTGTGAAGGAAAAGCGCAGCATGTCCCTGAGAAAAGAGCAGCGTGAGATTGCAGACCACTTTTGGAGGCCTTCCTACACTCCAAATGGAGCTCATGATATCTCCTTGGAAATATATCTCTCTCTTATACACAATTTACCTCTTAATAACTAAAAATGATCAAGTATAGCCCCTCATAAATCAATTCTTCCAAGACTGATAAAAAACAACAGCGTGTCGCTGATAAAAGTGTAGCATGAAGTTGTAGGACGCTTTTGTAGGCCTTCCTAAACTCCAAATTGATCTCATGATAGCTCATTGGAGATATATTTTTGTCTACTTATCATTTGAAGCATAAATAAATTCATATGGATAATCCATGATAGAGAAACATTCATTTTTCCCAAGAGTACTCCAGAAGTATAGAAACTCTCCTGTAGAAACTATATTTTGGGCATTTCTTTGGAACATTGAATCTTTTTGAAACCTTGAACTGCAGATTTTAAGAACATGAATTACTTATTACATATATAACAATAAAATTTTATTTTTAAATAAAAATTTATTGAATAAAATTGGCTATTACAACTCCTCCAATTTTCAGATTTTATGCATGAAATGATGATTTTATGACCTTGGAATACTAAGACCTAATGGAGACTCTAGACTGAATGAAACCATGATGAAAATGAATGTAATGATGATAAAAACTCATGAATGATGGTACAGTCAGTTGAGAGGTGGAATGAGGCAATAACTAGTAAAATTTTGGAAGAAGTAAAACCAGACCTCTACATCGAGTGACCAAATTTTTACATGACGAAATAATGGAATGAAAGAAAATTGACAATGGGACCCTAACAAGACATGATAAGAGTCTATTTGATCACTGGCGGCATGATGCAAAAACTGACAATAACAAGTGTAACATAAAAAGAATCAATATATTTAATGCCAAAATTTATGTTTTCTTGAATCTACCTTAATCCACCTTTTGCTGCCACCCAATGATTCTCAAGAGGTTTTGACATAAACTGAATTAACACACTGATTGAAAAATGTAATTTAGGCCTAGTTGTGGTCAAATAAATCATACTTCCAACCAGATTTTTGTATAATGTATCATCCACCTCTTTTAACCATCATCATTCCTAAGTTTAACATTTTTCTGTATAGGTATTAAGGTAGCTTTACAATAATCCATTCACAATGTATTCAATAAACCCTAACATGATTTCGTTGAGTGACAACAGTATGGAAAGAATCCCTTGAGACTTCAAGACCCAAATATTAATGTAATTCTCCAAGGTCTTTCATTTCAAAAACCTGTGAAATCTATGTTATCTCTCCAAAATTTCCCAGGGTTGTTATGTGTGTTTAAAGAAATATTAGAGGTAACTATCAACCACTTTTGGAGATTACGATCTAGCATTCCTAATGCTTAGAGAGGGCTCTCTCTTAATGATTTAAATTTGTTTTTTTAATTGATTTTAGGTTAGTTATGTAATATTGATTTGGATTTATTTTGATTTGTCGGTGGAATTAATGATTTAGATGGATAGTTATGTTTTCTACTTTTCCATTGGGCTATGGAGTCAATGTATCAAGAAAAATGATAGAATCAAGTTCTAAACGAAGTGTTTATAGGGTAGGGTGGCTGAACAAAATCAGATCTTAAAGGTTAGATGGTGAAGTGGCTTTCAATCGTGATCAACGAGCAGTTAAGGATTTCTTAAACAAGATGATGAAGGAAGGTGAAAGAGGTCAATCGTGATGGGAGAGAAATTAAGGATTCTTAGATCCAGATATCAGAGGAAAACATTAAAATGAATAACATTTCAAAATAGAGTGTATCTAAACAAATTATGCAATAATATTCTTGTTATAAAATTTAAATTTGGAAAAAGCATGCAAGTTTATGGAATACTTAAGAAAATAAGAATGAACAATTGAAATATACTTCACTAAAGTAGCTCAACACATGAATCTTGTAACAAAATTCCTTTATTACTTGTCATGTCTGTCAACTTGAAAATTGTACAATAAACCCTCAAGTATTAGCTTAATTGAACTATAGAAATGTTCAGGAATACACACTCAATACGTATACAAAACACAATACAAAATATATTGTTAACTAACCAGGATTTATTCACGGAAAAGTAAATATATTCATGCAAGAAGATAGAGGCACCTATGTAACTAAATGCAAGCTGTCCCTATTTATTCGATTTGCTATTTCTTTCCCTCATATATGATGTCTTTCACGGTGGCTGAGTCTTTCTTGTTGGCTTGTCTTTCACACTGATTGTTATCTTTAAACCCTATCTTTTATCTGTATTCATATTTAACCTATCTTTACTTTATCTGTAACCTATGAATTATTATTTTACCTTCTTTGTCTGCCTGCTCTGTTTCACCTTTAACCCTGTCTCTCTTTTACCTTCTTTTACTTTTACCTGTCACAGATCACATAATTTTTACCAGGCTTCTTCATCTTGAATTTTTATCTTTACCATCCTCCTGTAAATCTCTTATGCTTCAGTGTACATGGTAAATGTAGGCTTGTTTACAAAGAGATGATTTACCTCATGCTAGAGGTAAAAGATATTTTCAAAAATCTGAAAGAGTACTTTTCCTTTAGGAATTCCTTTCAATGAGGAATTTTTGGAATGTTCTTTAGCCACTTCTCTAATCTTTTTGTCATAATATTCATGCCTCATTTGTCTATCATTGATCACTAATAGATTACACAGACATTTTTGTCTCAAAACATCAATTTTTTTGTGAATCTGTTCAATGAAAGCTTCATAGTTTGACACTTATCCTCAAGCTGTGTCATCAGATTTATCTTGGAAATTACTTTTTTCACCTCGAAGATTGTTTTTGTTCTGTCACTTATCCCAATTTATTCTAATTCATGCTTTTTTTTAGAATTGAGAAACTTAATTATCTCAGTGGCTTCCTCTAGTTTCTTTCCAAGTTCGTCTTTGACTTTATGAATAGCTTCACTACCTTCCTTTATCAAATATTTTTGCTCAAATATAACTTCAAAATAAGGAAAAATATCATTAACATAGTTAATGATATTGGCCCATAGTTATTTCTTGGCTTGGACTAAAGGATCTGCCAATGTCAATTCCTTTTCTAACTTCTGCATCCTCTCATTGAATCTATTTGATTTTTCTATTTCAGCCTTATGCATTACCTGAGTCAATTTCTTTTCATCTTGTAGAATTTTTACTTGTTCTTTAAGCCTATTGATCTCAGTAGTTTGGATTTACATGTCTTGCATCGCCTTAATCAATTTTTCTTGCCTCGCCATTGGAATGAGCTGTTGTTGTTGTTGGTGTAGTTGTTGGAACTTCTTTTGTCACTGGAGATGTTGTAGCTAATGGAACTGTGGTTGAAGCTATGGGGTGGAAATAACAGGGTCTCCTTTCATTCTGCCCTGCTTTTCGCGCACTAATCTATCCATTTCATTATCCATATCTTTGAGTTGAGCTATCAACTAAATGATGAGATTCATCATTTCATCCTTTAGATTTTCATTCTCCAAAACTTCTTTAGTTTGTGGATGTTCTATTGTGGGAAATTTAAATTGTTTCTTCAATGCAGCTATGTTTGCATTATTATTCTTGATAAGCTCCTCAGTTGCTTTGATGTCCTTTGGATTGTATCCAACCTCCATGACAAATTATTCAAGTGATTTTATTCTATTATGTTTTTCTTGTGAAGAAGATTTCTCTAGTTTTAACTATGCTCTGATATTTTCTAGAGAATTTTGTAGTTTTTGTACACTTAAAGCTTTGTTGGCCATAGTGGAATAGATCATTTATCGTGCTTGTTTATGAAAATCAATTTGATCTATGGGATGTACATCTTCAGCAAGAACTTGAAAGGATGTTTTCTTGTAGTTTGCTGATGATTTTGGAGCCTGCACTATTGGCTATAAAAAGGTCATTTGCATCTTCCTAGTTTTGTTATTAAAGGCTGAAAGTAACCTATTCTGGTCACTAGGAGTTTGTTTCCAATACGGGGTATAAGTTACAGCTTTCAATGCTTCATTCTTCAGTTTAATTTCTTTTTACTTCTCCATTATAACTTTATTTTTATCCACTGGTTTTCTTGATGATGAAACCTTTGCACAATGTTGTTTCTGATTAATTTGAGCACTGGAGGTTGATGGTGGGTGTGTTTCCTCTGAAAATGTTGGAGGTGCATTATCTCTCACAATTATATCTGTATCAATGACTTCAACTGTGTCAACTATCTCTTCATTTTCTATCACTAGATTCAGTTTGGCCTTTTTTCCTGTACATTATTCTGAATTTGGTGTCAAAGGTAGTCTCTGCAGAATAAGAGCCTTCCTATCTTGCCCTCTTTCAATTTCTTTCCTGTGGGGCTGGAGTATGGAGGATTACTTTTTGAGGTTTCTATTGATGGAGGAAGGAAGGTTTGGAATATTTGAAATCTCTTTGGAAAGTCCAATTTCAGATATAGTTTAGTGAGGATTTCAATAGATAATGGGACTTCATCAGGCTTAGGTAGGACCTGTAACATTTGATTTATATATTTTGCGGTGATGGTGAAAAAAATCACTTGGCTTGAGGTTACTAGAGCTCTTTTATTAGGAAAATAATTGATCTCACAGATTCCGATAATTTCTGGAAACTGAAAGGTCTGTGGAAATATGTACCTGGGTAGGTTTGAGTCCTCATTAGGGGAATTTTGAGGTCTAAAATGGGCCTCCTAAGGAAATAATAAAATAATAGCTAAACCAATAAAATAATATTTATGAATTTGCAATTCACGTTTTGCACCAAAATCCATGTAACCATAGTTAAATTGAATTCAAAATTTGTACCAAAATAAAATTAATAAATAAATTGTATTGATGTGACTATAAATAAGAATGGGATTTTCAAGAAAAATTCATTATCATTGAACAACTAATGCATTTGTCCTTTGTACTTAAATAACTTAAAATAAAATATAAATATAAATTTATAAATTCTTAATTATTATATGCTATTAATTAAAATTTATATTATTTAAATTGTATAATAACATGTAATTAATATACTACATAAAAATAATATAATATAATATAATATAATAAATATATAAGGATATGCATTGTTTCTTTCAAGAAATATGAAATGAAAATAATATATTTTTATTCAAAAAGTGTAAAATGAAATTTATTATGAGTACTTTACTTTGACTTTAAAAGTACTTAGAGCACTACCATGGTTAACCATGAGTTTTTATCCACCATTAAGAATGTGACAAGTAAGTACCTTTAACTCAATCAATGCCACCTCATTCATTAGAGATGATGTCATCCCCTAAAATGTGATTGCTTCTCATAAAGTGAATTTTGATTGTATATTTTCCTTAGGAGGCCCAGTTTAGACCTCAAAATTCCCATAATGCAGAGGTAGATATGATTAGCTTGGTCTATGAATTTATCATGGCTCCAATAGTGGAGCTCTAGACGGTTGAAATTAGTGACTGTATCACTTATTTTGAATTCTTTATCAGCAAGAGGTGTTTGGTCAACATATACCAGAGGTCGTTGTAGAGGTTTAATGGATATTATGCTCTAGGAGGCCATTGTTTTGTTTAATTTTATCAATTTATTAGTTTATGTGCTTAATTTAATGGTCTCGTGAGGCTTAGGATTACCTAGAAAAGGTTGAACTCAGTATTTAGAAGGGATTCTGGCCACAACATGAGCTTTCTTGGTCTATGAAGCTTCAAATCTTAGTCGAAAATGGTTTTGATAGCAATAGGCTTCAATTTTGGTCTGGAATGGCTTCAGTCTGGGATGACAAAGGCTTCTTCTTCGCAAATAAACAACTTTTTGCAAATACATGGCAATAAGGGAATAACTGTAAAGGAATGGGACTTATTACTTTCGAGTTTTGTTTAATTGCAATGGTGAAAAATGATTTCGAGTGCACTTTAATTTTCAAATAGTAACTGGTTCATTGCGTAGAAAAATGGTTGTATGGCAGGTTATCGCATCCAAAAAGGAGGTATGGTGGTTTCGAGACTAGGGGGTGCGATTAAATTTAGGCGTGACACATGGAAAATGGGCGGGGGTGTGAAACCACCCGTTTCGCAACCCCCCTAGCTTTAAACATTGGACCGTCGGGGATGTGATAGCGCTTATTGGGAGTTAGATAAGATGAATAGCAATAAAACGAATGGAAGAGTTAGGGGGATTTGATAGGTGGGACCCGAGTATTATGAATCCAAAGGGGTATATATGTGAAGGTTTAATGATATATGTGGGTCGTGATATTATAATGGTGGCCAGGTGATATAATAAATAGTTTTAATTAAAGTGGGACCCAATATTAATATAGTGGGTTAGGGATATATAATAAGCAGGGTCAAGTATTATAAAGTAAGGTCGGGGAAATATTTAAAACAAAGGGTTAGTATGTAATGGGGGTTAATGAAATAAACTATAGGCTATGAAATAAAAATTGTGTCGGGATCTATATATATATATATAGGTGGGATGTTAAAAAAACATTAGGAATAGGTGTTTCAAATAATATCAAGGAAGGGTTTTTGAAGTGGGGCCCAATCAATTTTAAACAGTTAAAACTATGCAAAAAGTGGGCTTTTGCATGTTTTTAATGAAAAAGGGGATTTAGTAAAGGTGTAGTTAATTTTCAAAGGGAAATGTTCTTTTTAAACTGGGAAAAGGGGTTTTAGGAAGGGGAAAAGGGTTTTAAGGAAGGGAAAAAGGGATTTTTACAAGGGAATATGTGTTTAGAAGGATGTTAGTGATATGAGATGAACCAATTGTTGCTTTCCATCACTTGTAAAAAGTCTTGTGCCTATCCTTTATTTATCCTAACATTTTTTCTTCATTTATTGGGTGCATTTGAGCTTGCTGACCCTTTTATTTTCTTTTTATACGAAAAATAACATATTTATTACCTTATAGCTTCCAATGGTTTAGATTAAAATAATGAGCTCATTTTTATTCTCTACCTAACTACTGATCTGCCAAGATTAATTGGTTTGGTCAGATCTTATTCACTAAATATCATGACATGAAATTTAAAAATATGAATGAATCAAGATTAAACTCTATGATCATCATGAATTGTGGCATTTTGGACAATCTGCACACAATTTTATTTGCATAAACTAAACTAAGAGTAGTGGCATTTGAATGTGTAACACTTTCGTGATCTATTTTTGTTTCTTTTTGTGGGCTTCATACTTTATCTTCTTTTTTGATCTTTTTTTTTTAGTCCTTTGATTTTTCTTTTAGGACATCCCTCTTTACATTTTTAATATGGAAAAATTTTGCAGAAAGAAAAAGTATGTACAATATTACAAGAATTAATCATAGTCAATTAAAAATTATGATCCGTATTATTATAGGACCCTAACAATGGATTCACTTGGGGATGGCGTCTCCCGGTGAGATGTCAAGAACTTTTAGATCAGTGGCCCTAGAAATTTGACTTTTTTTTGCCTTGGAACTTCTTTATGTGATCTTCCTTATTCAATCAGATGATGTTATACCTTTCAAAGCTTAGGGCCTTCTCTTTGGGCTTCAACTTAGAAAGATAATCATCAAATACAATCTAAACATTGCTATGATATTTACAATGAGCAAAGTAAAATAAATGAATTAATGGCTAATATGGAGAAAATTAGTGCTTCACCATTCTACCACTGACTGGTCCACCTGGTAGATATGTTTCATCTAAATCTTTCAAGAAAAATGCATTGTTACCTCTGTAACCTTAAATGATGTATGGGCCTTTCCATAGAAAGTAAAATTTACCATGTTTTCCTTTTTCATATCTTCTAGAATCCCATTTGAGTACTTTATCACCTATGTAGAAATAATCGGATTTAGTTTTCTTATCAAATATCTTTTTAATTTTGTCTTGAATCACTCGTGATTTGATATAAAATTATTCCCTGGTTTGCTGCAAATGAATTGTTTGATTTATCCCCCTTTGGATGTCATTCAGTTCTACTTGTAGCTCTTGAATCATTCTCATCAGTAGCACTCCCAATGAGGATGGAAAAACAACATCCATCCCATATACCAATTGATAGGGAGATGTACCAATAGATTTTTTGGTGGTTATTCTATCTACCCATAAGGCATTAACCAACCTTTTATTCCGAGTCTTCTTGTTATCTTCTAACAGTTTCTTGATGATATTAACTAGGCTTTTGTTTGAGTATTTTACAATTCCATTACCTTGAGGGTAATAAGCAGTGGAATGGCCAAGGTTGATGTGGTATTTGTTACAAAGGTCTAACATTTTCTTGGATTGAAGGAAACAACATTATCAGTAATGACATTTTGTGGGAATCGAAATCTAGAAAGGATGTTTTTTTCAAGAAATGGGATAATGACAAAGTCTGTGACTCATCTAGAAGGGATGGCTTCTATCCACTTGGTAAAATAATCAGTGGCTGTCAATATCCATTTATGCTGGAGTGAGGAAGGTGGGTGAATTTGACCAATGAAGTCTAAACCCCATTGTTGAAATGAAATTTCTACAGAGATAGGTTTGAGCAGTAATGATAAGAGTTTCCTCTTCCCTTAAAATATCTGAAATTTGTGATAGCAGGTCACATACTTTCTAACATTTGCAAAGAGAGTGGGCCAGTAAAAAAATTTCCTAAAATTTTTATTAACAGTTGTTTTTCAGTAGAGGTGTCCTCAGTCTCCTGCATGAAATTCCTGCATTAATTTTTTCAGCTTCATCTTTTAATAAAAAATTCAATAGAATGCCACCATGATATTTCCAAAATAAATGATTGTCTATGATACAATATTTCATTTCTTGCATTTTCAATAATCTACCTTTAGTTCTAGATAAACCAAGAGGATATTGTAGATTGAGTAAAACAAATATAATGTTTGCATAATAGGGTGAATCTATAAAAGGTTCACTAATTTGTGGAGTCGCCATCTCTTCTTGATCATATAGTTGAGCAATGAAATTTATATCTAAGGCCTGACAGTTCGATTCAGCCATGATTTTGGCTAAACCTTGGCCTTTAATAAATTTTGTACGCTTTATTTCAATGTCATATTCCAGTATAGTGGAAATACATTTGCCTCTTTTTCCATTAGGCCCATTCTGAGTTAGAATGCCCTTTACGACTGAATTTGGAACATATGCAATTATGTGGGAGTATAAAATGTACACTCTGAAATATTTTATAGCTTTCAGTAAAGAAAGTGCTTTTTTTTTCCATAATATTGTACTTTAGGGTTGCATCTCTTAAGGATTTACTGAAAAAAACAATGGGTTGTTCATAACCTTCGTCATTATTTTGCAATAAGACTATTGTAATGGTGTGTTCTCAAGAAAAATAAAAAATTATAAAACCTTTTTTGAAATTAGGACTTATTAGGATAGGTGTTTTAGTGAGAACTTATTTTATTGCTTCAAAATAATGTTTAGCCTCTACAGTCCATTTAAGTGTTGAATCCTTTTTTAACATGTTATTCAATTCTCTGATTAGTTCTACTAAATTAGAAATAAATCTTCTAAGAAAATTTATTTTACCTAGGAATGCCTGTAATTCTTTGATGTTTCTAGGATGACTGATGTCTAAAATTGCTTCTATTCTAGCTGGATCAATTCTAATACCTTCTTTTGAAATTATGTGTCCCAATAGCTTACCTTATTCTAGTCCAAAAAGTGTCTGTTTAGGATTTAAGGAAATGCCAAATGTTATACATTTTATGAAAGCTCTTCTCAAATTATTTATATGTTCATTATCTATTTTGAAAAATACTGTGATATCATCTAGATAAATGGCTAAAAAGTCATGAATTTCCTTTGTGAAAGTTATATCCATAGCTCTTTGGAATGTAGCTCCTACATTCATCAATCCAAAGGGAATTTTCAAATACATGAAAGTTCCCCAAGGAGTGGTAAATGCAGTCTTTGCTTGATCTTCAGATTGGACTAGGATTTGGTTGTATCCAGAAAATCCATCAAGTAATGACATTTCAGATAACCCTTCTTCCCTCTGTAAAATGTGGTCCATTTTGGGGAGAGGATATTTATCTTTCATTGAAACTTTTTTTAAGTTTCAGAAATCAACACAGAGTTTGATTTCCCCTGTTTTCTTTCTAGTGGGAACTAAATTAGGTACCGAATCAAAATATCTAATGGGTGCTATGATTTGTGCCTAATACATCCCTTTAACTTCTTTTTCTATCAATGGCATCAGAACAATATTAATTATCCTAAGTTTTTGTTTAAAGGGCTTCTAATTTTCTTTGATGGGTATTTTATGTTGGATAATACTAGTATCATAAGACTTGAGGTCTTCATAACTCTAGGCAAATAAATATTGAAATTATTTAAACAAAATTATGTATTTCAGCTTTTCAACTGGAGGTAATGCTTTGGATATTTTGATAAGCTTGTGTTTTCCTTCTGTTCCTATGTTACATTCTTCTGTGTCTCACCTTAAAGGCTCCATTTTGGGTTTTCTAGCTACATCATTTGAGTCAAAAAGATCTTCTAATGGGGCTAATACCTTAGCCAAAATGTTATCTTTAAGGTTTAAAATTTTTTATTCATCAATGGTTATTTCTTATATTTCTACTATTTCTAATTTATCTATTTCTATTTTAGTGAATTTAGTTGGTTCTATTTTATCTAGGTCACTTATATCTATCTCGCTATTTATGGTGTAGTGTAATGTACAATCAATATCTATATTAAATTTTTGAAACACTCCCTCATAATTCATGAAATTATAGATTTGTAAGTCTTGTGAAAAGATCTGCCAATATTTCAAATTATCAAGTATAGTTGGCCTATGTCTTACCTCTGCAGTGTAGTGGTGATTTCGCTGAAAAGGTAATCTACAAGTGCTAGAAAAAGTATCCAAACTATGTGGCTACATGTTCTACTTTCATGGAATAACAAAAAAGTCAGTTTCAAGAAAACAGTTAATCAAATCTAGAATGGTTTCTTTGTATTGGATAAGTCTAGTATTTTTCACTAGATACTCTCCTCTGAGTTGTTTTATGACAAGTTCTGAGTATCCCATGATAGAAAATCTCTCGGCTCCAAGTTTTCTTATAATTTGCAGTCCTAACACTAATGCTTCATAATATGCCATGTTATTAGTGCATTTGGAATTTAACTTGAAAGCATGTCCTTCTGAATGATCATTCTCCAAGTTATAAGTCCATACTCCAGCTCCTGCTCCTAGTCTGTTTACAAAATCATCGAAATCTAAATGCCACATAGACTCATGCGTTATATTTTCATTGTCAATTTCTTTATGTTTCTTTTCTACTACTGTAATTTTATCTTTTCTAGTTTCTAAATTGCATAGGATAAAAGAATCCATATCAAAATGCAGAGAATAGATAGGATAATTCTGGGGTTTTTCTGCACTACTAACTGTGTATTTCATCAAAGTTTCTCTATAAATATTTTTTGTCTGATCAAATACAGAAATTGTAGCATATGACATGTCTAACTACAGTGATCCCTATAATTTTCTCCCCATGAGCGAGATAATAACATTCCATACTTTGGAGGGATATCAACAACTACAATATCCATGATAATACTCTTATCTGGGTATTGGAATAGAGTTAGACACAGATCTTTTATCCGACCAAGGCATTTAACTTGAATAGAATCAAAGGATAACAGGTCTTTGTATGGTCTAGTGATGTCTAAGTTCAGTTTTTCCATGACAGCTTTTGGCATTAAGTTATGAGATGCTCCAGAATCCAACATTACACTGTGTAATATTTTTTCATGAATGCTCAAGCTAATGTAGAATGGAGGGATACCTCCTTATTGATGTTTACCATTAAATTCAGGACCAAATAATAATTTTGGTTGATCATCATTGAGGTTAAAAACATCTTCTCCTTTAACTATGTTCAATGTTTCAGTGATTTGGGCTTTGTATGAATCATTTTTTACTAGTTCTGTTAAAGGAATTGGTATTTTCAATTTGGCTATCTCAATTCGAATATTAAATGGTATTTGATTTTTTCCTAACTAAATGATTTCTCCTTTACCAATTGTATTTTGTGTATTCTTATCTTTTTTATCCATAGTTGGTATTTCAGTTTGTGTTTCCACTATTTTATTTTCAATTTTCTTATCTGGAATAGTTTGAGTGACAGCTCTAGTTTTAGCAGCATTTGAAGTTTGAGTGGCAGTAGATGTTATGTCTACAATCTTTGGACTTGAAGTATTGTGGGTTTCTCTAGGGAGGATTTGTAAAACTTTGGACACAAGAGATTCTATTGTTTTCTTGGTTTGAGTTTGGACTATTTTCTTAGTAGGGGATTCTATATGCTTCTTACTTCTGAGGCTATATTGTTTATGAACTTCATATATTGCAGACTGATAGCCTTTTTTATAGTCAAATTACTCTCTAGACTCTAACTGTAATTGTTGTAACATGTATAGTTCATGTTCTTCTTGGGTAAAAAAAATAATATTTTCATCATTTATTCCCATCAAGTTTATCTAGGTGTCCTGGTCTTCATCATTTTGTTGAGAACTCTCAGCATAGTTTTCTTGGAAAGGTGGTATAATATATTGATCAGGTGCTATTTCTCTTGATTTACCAGTACTAGGATTTTTCCTAAATTTGGGATTTCTGATTTGAGGACCTTGTTGATTATCCCATTATGGTTTTCTTTCCATGTTTTATAATCTATCCATTATTATTTCCATGCTTTTATCTAAACTATATATCTTAATATCTAATGTGGATGGTTCATCCTTAATGGCCACTCTTCTTTTATTTCTCATCCTATCTCTTCTAGCTAACAAGTTAGCTTCTACACTAACTGCATCACTTTGGATTTGTTCTAACATTGCAGGTTTTCTTTCTCTCAATTGATATGACATGACAACATCAAAACCATCAGGAAACTTGATTAGGGCCAAGTCTAGTGGGGGTATTTTTTTTACTGTAATTGCATTATAGATGTTATTAAACCTAGTACAATATTATTGAACAGATTCATTAGTAGATCTCCTAATGTTTTCATATTCAAACAATATTTGTAAAGGGTTTTTCTTTCTTTCTCATCTATTAATGAACAATTGATGAAAAGTAGCTAAATCAGCAATACGATTAGCAGGTAAAGTTTTAAACCATTTCTTAGCATCTCCTGCAAATTTTTGTTCAAATAATCTCATTTGAACATCAGCCTCATCAATTTCATGTAATTCAAAGTAATCAGTCATTTTATTTACATGTTTTTGAGCAGTATATTGACCAGTACCATCAAAATAAAATATTTTACTCTGGTAATCCTATGGCATAGCATGTAAAGGGGCCTGTAACACCAAAGGGGAATATGCAACAGCCATGGCTAAGATTGTAGCTTGAATATGAGGTGAATTAGTATTTCTTGGAGATGAGCTTGAAGTGCTTGGAGATGAACTTGAAGTGCTCAGAGATGTACTTGGAACACTAGAAGATATACTTGGAGAACTAGAAGATGTACTTGGAGCGCTAGAATATGTACTTGGAGCAATAGAAGATGGGAATGAAACTTTAGGTTGAAGAGGAAGCTTGGTGATGAATGGTTCTGTTGAATGAATTGTAGTGGAGACTATGGGTGAGGTGTAACTAAATGGATCTATTTTTACAGTCTCTGAAATAAGGGTAGAACGCTTAGGGGTAACAGCAACTAGGGTAGATAATTCAACTGATTGTTGAAAAAAGCTTCGTATATATATTTAATCAAGGTTGAGGTGAAAATATCAACTTTATCAAAGGTCTCTAGAACCTGTTGATCTGAATCAAGTGGGGTAGTTTCCTTATTTTCTTCAATAAATTGAATAAAATCAGGGTCTGTTACAATATCATAGATTGACTTTTCATGTTTGGTTCTAAATAAGGAATGTTCAAATGATAAATAAAATTGAATATCATATAACCTTGATAATTCCTTTGGGAGTGATTTTTCTTTGACTAATTGACTACTACTTCCTAAACTTTCTACTTTTTTAGTTTTTCCTAAAATTCTGTCTAGATCATCAACAATTATAGTAGGTTGTGGATAAAGATGAGCCCTGGTATAGTATGTTCATTTGGAAGCCATAATTTTAACTTTTTATGATAAATTTCAACAACCCTAAATAAAAATTAAGGTGAAAAGATGAGGAGAAATGTTTCCTTTAAGATTTATTAAACTGAGGACTAATTTCCCTAGTATGGTCGCCAATATGTTATCTCTCCAAAATTTTCCAGGGTTTCTATGTGTGTTTAAAGAAATATTAGAGGTAACTATCAACCAATTGGAGATTAGGATCTAGCCTTCCTAATTCTTAGAGAGGGCTCTCCCTTAAGGATTTCACTTTGTTGTTTTAATTGATTTTAGGCTAGTTATGTAAGATTGATTTGGTTTGATTTTGATTGTTGGTGGAATTACTGATTTAAATGGATAATTGTCTTTTCTACTTTTCCATTGGGCTATGGAGTCAATGTATCAAGAAAAAAGGACAGAATCAAGTTCTAAAGGAAATTTTTATAGGGCAGGGTAGCTGATAAAAATCAGATCTTAAAGGCTGAATGTTGAAGTGGTTTTTCATCATGATCAAGGATAAGTTAAGGATTCCTTAAACCAGATGATGAAGGAAGGTGAAAGAGGTCAATCGGGATGTGAGAGAAATTAAGGATTATCATATCCAAATATCAGAGGAAAACATTAAAATGAATAAAAGTTCAAAGCAGAGTGTATTTAAACAAATTCTGCAATAATATTCCTCTCATAACATTTAAATTTGGAAAAAACATGCAAGTTTATGGAATACTTAAGAAAATAACAATGAAAAATTGAAATAGAATTCACTGAATTAGCTCAACACATGAATCTTGTAATGAAATTCCTTTATTACTTGTCCTGTCTGTCAACTTGAAAATGGTATAATAAACCCTCAGGTATTAGCTTAATGCATCTATAGAAATGTTTATGTATCCACACTCAAAACTTTGAATTGTTGAAGTATTTATACAATACTTAATAGAAAAATCATGTTAACTAACCAGGATTTATTCAAGGAAAATAAAATATCTTAACGCAAGAAGATAAAGACACCTATGTAAATAAATGCAAGGTGTCCCTGTTTATTGGATTTCTTGTTTGTCTCTCTGATATTTGTTGTCTTTCACGTTGGCTGGCTCTTTGACATTGGCTTTCCTTTCACGCTGCTTGTTATCTTTAAACTTTGTCTTTTATCTGTATTCATCTTTAACCTGTATTTTCTTTATCTGTAACCTGTGAATTCTTCTTTTACCTTACTGCTTTGTCTACTTGCTTTCTTTTCACCTATAACCCTATCTCTCTTTTACCTGCTTTTACTTTTACTTGTCACAGTAGATCACATAAATTTTCCCAGGCTTCTTCATCTGGAAGTTTGATCTTTACCATCCTCCTATAAATTTCATCTGCTTCAGTGTACTTGGTAAATGTAGGTTTGTTTACAAAGAGATGGTTTAAATCATGCTGGAGGTAAAAGAGATTTTCAATATGAAAGGGTACTTTTCCTGTAGGAATTCCTTTCAATGAAGAATTGTTCGACTGTTCTTTAGCCACTTGTTTGATATTTTTGTCATAATATTCATGCCTCATTAGTCTATCATTTATCACTAATGGATTAGGCAAACCTTTTTGTCTCAAAAAATCAAATTTTTTCATGAATCTGTTCACTGTAAGCTCCATAGTTTGACACTTATCCTCAAGCTTTGTCATCAGATTTATCTTGGAAATTACCTTTTTCACCTCTAAGATTGTTTTTTTTCTATCACTTATCCCAATTTTTTCTAATTCATGCTTGTTTTTAGAATTGAGAAAATTAATTATCTCAGTGGCTTCCTCTGGTTTCTTTCCAAGTTCTTCTTTGTCTTTCTGAATAACTTCACTAGCTTCCTGTATCAAACATTTCTGCTCAAACATAACTTGGATAGAAGGGCAAATATCATTAACAGAGTTAATGATATTGGCCCATAATTATTGCTTTGCTTGGGATAAAGGCTCTGCCAATGTCAATTCCTTTTATAACTTTTCAATCCTGTCATTCAATATATTTGATTTTTGTGTTTCAGCCTTATCCATTACCTGAGCCAATTTCTTTTCATCTTCTATAATTTTTACTTGTTCTTTAAGCCTATTTATCTCAATAGTTTGGATTGACATGCCTTTCATTGCCTTAATCAATTTGCTTGTCTAATCATTGAGATGGGCTATTATTTTTGATAGTGTACTAGTTGGTGTAGTTGATGGAAATTTTGTTGTCACTGTAACTATTGTAGCTAATGGAGCTTTTGTAGCTAATTGAGCCACGGTTGAAGCTATTGGAATGGCATTTACAGGAACTGCTTCCATGTTGACCTGCTTTTCCTGCACTAGTTTATCCATTTCATTCTCCATCTCTCTTAGTTGGGTTGTCAACTAAATGATGAGATTTATCATTTCATACTTCTGATTTTCATTCTCCATAACTTCTTTAGTTTGTGGATGTTCTGTTGTGGGAAATTTAAGTTGTTTCTTCAATGCAACTATGTATGCATTCTTATTCTTGATAAGCTCTTCAGCTTCTTTGAGGTCCTTTGGACTGTATCCAACCTCCATGACCAATGATTCAAGTGATTTTATTCTATTATCTTTTACTTGTGAAGAATATTTCTCTAGTTTTAACTATGCTCTGATATTTTCTACAGAATTCTATAGTTTTTGTACAATTAAGGATTTGTTGGTCATAGTGGAATATATCATTTCTCTTGATTTTTTTACGAAACTCAATCTGATCTATGGGATGTACATATTTAGCATGAAATTTAAAGGTTTATTTCTTGTAGACTGCTGATGATTTTGGAGCCTCCACAGTTGGCTGTTAAAAGGTCATTTGAATATTCCTAGTTTTGTAATCAAAGGCTGAAAGTAACATGTTCTGGTCACTAGGAGTTTGTTTCCAATATGGGCATAAGTTACAACTTTCAATGCTCCATTCTTCAATTTAATTTATTTGTACTTCTCCATTATATCTTTCTCTTTATCCATTGGTATTCTTGATGATGAAACCTCTGCACTATGTTGTTTCTGAATAATTTGAGCACTGGAGGTTGATGGTGGGTGTGTTTCCTATGAAACTGTTGGAGGTGCATTATCTCTGACAATTATATTTGCATCAATGACTTCAACTGTGTCAAATATCTCTTCCTATTCTATCACTGGACTCATTTTTTCCTTTTTCATGTACATTAATTTAAATTTGGTGTCAGATGTAGTCTCTACAGAATAAGAGCCTTCCTCTCTCGTCCTCTTTTAATTTATGTCCCATGGGGCTGGAATATGGAGGATTAATTTTTGGGGTTTCTACTGATGGAGGAAAGAAAATTTGGAATATCTGAAATCTCTTTGGAAATTCCAGCTTTAGATATAGTTCAGTGAGGATTTCAAAAGATAATGGGACTTCATCAGGCTTGGGTTGGATCTATAACATCTGATTTATAGATTGTGTAGTGATGGTGAATAAAATATCTTGGCTTAGGGTTACTAGATCTCTTTCACTAGGAAAATGATTGATCTGCCATAGTCTGATAATTTTTGGAATCTTAAAGGTCTGTGGGAAGATGTACCTCAGTAGGTTTGAGTCCAAGAGGTGGATATGATCATCCTAGTCTATGAATCATGGCTCTAGTAGTGGAGCTCTAGAAGGTTGAAATCAGTGACTGTATCATTGGTTTTGAAGTATTTATCAGCAAGAGGTGTGTGGTCAACAACTACCATATGTGGTTGTAGAGGGTTAATGGATATTATGCTCTAGGAAGCCATTGTTTTGTTTCAATTATCAATTTATTTCTGTGCTTAATTTAATGGTCTCAGGAGGCTTAGGATTACCTGGAAAAGTTTGAAGTTGGTATTTGGGAGGGGTTCTGGCCACAACAGGGGCTTTCTTGGTCTATAAAGCTTCATCTCTCAGTTGGTAATGGTTCTAATAGCAATAGGCTTCAATTTCGGTCTAGAATGGATTCAAACTAGGTTAAAAAAGGATTCATTTTCGCAAATAAATGACTTTTTGCAAATACACAACAATAAGGGAATAAATGTAAAGGGCTGGGACTTATTACTTTCAAATTTTGTTTAATTGCAATGGTGAAAAATAGTTTCAGGCAGGTTTTGATTTTCAAAGAGTAACTGGTTTCATCGCGTAGCGAAACAGTGGTATGGAGGGTTATCGCATCCAAAAAGGAGGTATGGTGGTTTCGGGACTAGGGGGTGTGATTAAATTTGGGACTAATGTGTGGTAAATGGGCAGGGGTGCGAAACCACCAATTTCGCACCCCCCCTGCCCCCCCTCCCCACGGCTTTAAATATTGGATTGTTTGGGTTGCGAAAGTGCTTATTGGGCATTAAATCACATGAATAGAAACCAAACAGATGGAGGAGTTAGGGGATTTGATAGTTGGCACCCAGGTATTATGAATGCAGACAGGTATATATGTGAAGGTTTAATGATATATGTGGGTCAGGATATTATAATGGTGGTCTGGTGATATAATAAAAAAGGTTAATTAAAGTGGGACTTGAAATTAGTATAGTGGGGCAGGGATTTATAATAAGATGGGTCGAGTATTATAAAGTTATGTCGGGGAAATATTTTAAAACAAAGGATTAGCATGTAATGGGTGTTAATGAAATAAAATGTAGGTTATGAAATAAAAAAGGGGTCAGGAAATATATATATATATATATATATATATGCGAGATGTTAAAAATACATTAGGAATAGGTATTTAAAATAATATCGGGGAAGGGTTTTTGAAGTGGGGCTCGATAAATTTTAAACAATTAAAGCTATGCAAAAAGTAGGTTTTTGCATGTTTTTAATGAAAAAGGGGAGTTAGTAAAGGGGTAGTTAATTTTCAAAGGGAAGTGGGATTGTTTAACTAGGAAAAGGGGTTTTAGGAAGGGGAAAAGGGTTTTAAGGAAGGGAAAAGGGATTTTTTACAAGGGAAAATGTGTTTAGAAGGATGTTGGTGATATGAGATGAACCAATTGATGCTTTCCATGACTTGTAAAAAGTCTTCTACCTACCCTTTATTTATCCTAACATTTTTTCTTCATTTATTGGGTGCATTTTAGCTTGCTGACCCTTTTGTTTTCTTTTGATAAACAAACCAACCTATTTCTAACCTTATAACTTCCAATGGCTCAAATTAAACTAATGAGCTCATTTTTATTCTCTACCTAACTATTGATCTACCAAGATTAAATGGTTTGGTTAGATCTTATTCACTAACTATCATGACATGAAATTTAAAAGCATGAATGAATCAAGATTAAACTGTATGATCATCATGAATTGTGTCATTTTTTTATAAGCGGCACACAATTTTATTTGCATAAAGTAAATTAAGTGTAGTAGCATTTGAATGTGCAACACTTTCAGGATCTATTTTTGTTTCTTTTTGTGGGCTTCATAATTTATCTTATTTTTCGATCTTTTTCTTTTAGTCCTTTGATTTTTCTTTTAGGAAATACCCTCTTTAAATTTTTTAATATGGGAAAACATTTGCAGAAAGAAAAAGTATGTACAATATTACAGGACTTAATCATAGTCAATTTAAAATTATGATCACTATTATTATAGGATCCCAACAATCTGCACTTTGATTTCTTTAATCAAATCATCACCATTCCCATTAACAGTAAAATCATAAACATATAAATAAATCAACATAATCTACCCCTTTGAATCAAACACAATATATAGATTTGGGTCACTTTCACTTCTCCTATAACCATTATGCAAGAATAAAGAGTCTATTTTTTCATACCAAGATCGAGGTGCTTATTTCAGTCCATACAATTCCTTCTTTAATTGAAATACCAAATATTCCTGCCTCTATTTAATAGACCCCTTAGGTTGTGTTAGATGTACCTCTTCCTTCAATTATCCATTTAGAAAAGTACATTTTACATGTAGCCAATGTAAACTCTAATGATGCTTTGAAGCAAAATATATTAACGTTCTAATAGTATTTAACTTAGCTACATCAGAAAACATCTCCTCATAATCAATTCCTTCTTTCTATGAGTACCCTTTAGCCACCAACCTAGCTTTCTATTTTACTACACTGCTATCTACTTTGAATTTAGGTTTATATAACCATTCAAAACCTATCGATTGTTTCCCTTTTGGAAGTTCAACTAATTCCCATTTTTTTTTTTAATTATTGACTCATATTATTCTTTCATAGATGAACTCCATTAATCATACTGATTTGCTTCATTGTAACTCATTAGATCAACAAAATTTAAAATGGTGGTCATAAGAGAATATTATTTAAACCTTGTTGGTAAATGAGTCTTCCTGCTTGATCTCCTTGCTAGCAGACTTGCCTCGAATCTATCTCGCTCACTACTGAATGGAATTGTATTTCTCACTGTACTCGCATCACTAGATTCTTATTTTTGTTGCTGTTGCTGCTACACATGGATGTATTTAGCTTCATCATTTATATCTTCAACCAGTAAATACATGTACCACTCCTCATAAATTTTTCCTTTGCTCCCTTCATCAACCTATTTGTGTAAGATAACATCTCTACTCACAAATACCTTCTGAGTAGATGGATTAAACAATTTATATGCTTTAAACTTAGAACCATACCCTAGAAATATGCATTTTATGGCTTTAGCATCCAATTTCTTCCTATTCTCCTTAGGAATATGTGCAAAATATTTCGAACCAAATACTCTGTTAGCGTCCTATAATAATAGGTATCATAATTTTGAATTGACTATGTTAAGTCTTGTAATATTGTAAATAGCTTTTCTTTCTGCAAATGTTTTCCATAATAAAAAATTAAAAGAGGGTATGTCCTAAAAGAGTAATCAAAGGACCAAAATAAAAGAAGACCAAAAAATGATATAAAGTATGAACTGCACCAAAAGAAGAAAAAATAAAGTCTGAAAGTGTTGCACATTCAAATTCCAGTACTCTTAGTTTACTTTACTTTTTCAAAAAAATTGTGTTCATCTTGATCAAAATGGCACAATTCATGATGATCATATAGTCTAATATTGAACTTTCATGCCTTTAAATTTCATATTGTGATAGTAAGTGAATAAAGAGTTGACCAAACCATTTAATCTTGGCAGATCAGTAATTAGGTAGAGAATAAAATGAGCTCATAAGTTTAATCTGAGTCATTGGAAGATATAAGGTTATAAATCAGTTAGTTTTCTTATCAAAAGAAAATAAAAGGGTCAGAAAGCTCAAATGCACCCAACAAAGGAAATAAAAAAATGTTAGGATAAATAGAAAGGGTAGGTAGAATACTTTCAAAAGTTATGGAAAACATCATTTGGTTTATCTCTTATCACTAATATCCTTCTAAAAAACCCACTTTTTAAAAGGTCAGAGTGCTTAATATATTAAAATGGCCCCACTTCCATTTTAAATTAACCCCCCCATTTGATATATTTCCTGACCTTACTTTGAATTAACCCTTCCAATTTATATATTTCCCGACCCCCCTTATTTCATTTTAGCCTACCCTTAATGTATTTCATAAACCCCCGCTATCATTTTAACCCTCCGCCTATCAACTATCCAACCCCACCTCTTTGAAAACCCGCATATCCATCTAATGCCCGATCACAACCAATTAGATCTAATGGTCCCCGATCCCTTTCGCAGTCCTCGTTGTTCGAACTTTAAAATATGGGCGGTTGTGAAATAGGTGGTTTTCTCCACCCCCTTCCCTTCCATGTGGCACCTTATAAATGTTATCGTACCACCCAGTCCCAAACTTCCAAACCACATTTTGTTGTGCGGTAATCCACCAAACCAATTCCAAAAGATTTACGATAAATGACTCGGAAATCCAAAAAATAATAAACAAATAAACCACCCACGCCAAGAGATAAAACCTCAGTTTTAAAAAACAATAAAACCTCACTGCGCTAACCGTTATTTCATTATCTCTGTTTAATTTCAAAAAGGCTAAAAAGCCATTTACCGACTAAGATTTAACCCCGAAACTACCTGGACTCCTTCTGCAGACCAAATTTTCAATATTCCAAGTAATCATGAGTACCTAATTTCATCAATTAAGCACAATAATTGATAAACCAATCAAATTAATGGCTTCAAAGAGAATCCTAATTGTAAAACCTCTTCAACCACCATTATTAGATGTCGACCACATCCCTTTCGCTGATAAAGATTTCAAAATTGTTGACACTTTGACTGATTGCAACCTTTTGGAGCTCCATTGCTGGAGCCATGATACATTTGTTGATCAGGCATATGATATTCATCTGTGGGACTCTAACCTACCCAAATACATATTCCCACAAACCTATACATTCTCTAAACTCATTAGACTGTGCCAAATAAGCTATTTTCCTAATGAAATAGCTATAGTTACCCCAAACCTAGAAATCCTATTTACCATCACTACTCAATCCATCAATCAAATGTTCCAGATTCAACCAGAACTAGAGGGAGTAACTTTCTAAATTGAAACCCTTACTGAGCTTTAACTGATTCGATAATTCTCTGAAAGGTTTCAAATCTTTCAGAATTTCCTTCCTCCATCAATAGAAACTCCTAAAACCAATCCTACATACTCAGCGACCATGTTTTCAGAAAGAACCAAACAAATTGAAACCATTTTGTCCTGCATTTTAGGATATTTCACTGATGAGCATGTAGATGAATCTATTCTTGGTTTCATAACCATATTTTGCCCGGGTCAGCCTCCAGCTACAACTTTCAATTTTTCCCAATATGTGGCAGATGCCATGCGTGATCAGCTAATAAAAATGCTATAAGAAGGAGTATTTAAATACTCCTCAGTATTTTTTCATATGTTTATATATTTCCAATTAGAAAGGTTTGCAGTTAACCTACAAAAATTGGACACAGAGGGTAATCCCCAATCTGTTGTCTTTTGGACATCCTTGATCAGAAAGGATTCCAATGAATTAAATTTCAAATACTTCATTAATTCTTTTGTATATCCAATATTTAATATTCTTATTAGTAGCATTCAACCTAGAATTAGTGAAGAAATAAAAAAGGTTATACAACTATCATATCAGAGCAAAATAGGAGACTAGTATTTATAGCATAATCATATAGAAATCAGAGTGTATGGAAGCCAAATATTTCCATACAAGCTTCCCAAATACCTCCCAATGAGGAAATTTTCTTATAATACATCAAACAAATCTTGAATTAAGATAAAATCAGTTTCCTTTCAACTAAAAATAAGACTGATTTCAAGATTAAAAACCAACTAGGGCCTTTGATATGCATTAGTAGGAATGTTGGACAATAAGCAGACATATTTTTACAAGGGTTCAAGTTTAGCAGTAGTTTCAAATGGTCTTATAACCGCTTGGGTGTTATAATAAAATTAAGAGTTAAGTTCAAATTGACCCCTTTCATTCATGAGTCTAAGCCTAAAATTGAAAAGTATTCCAACTAGTCAGAGTGGTTGGAAAACACTTTATAGGAGGTGGAGAAACATGTTGATACTAGTTCCATCCTGCTTACTCCAGCCCCGCAAGATAGAAATTCAAGGAGGGCTAGAGAAGAAGGATCTTATTCTGTAAAAACTACTTCTGATACAAAATTCAAGCTTATGTATATAGAGAAGACAAAGTTAAATCCAGTGATAGAATAAGAAGAGATAGTTGAAACAGTTGAAACCATTGAAAAAAATATTGTTGTTAGAGATGATGCACCTCCAACACTTTCAGAAGAAACACATCAACCATCAACCTCCAGTGCACAAATCATTTAGAAGTAGAATAGTGCAGAGGTTTCATCATTTAGCAAACCAGTTGAGAAAGAAAAAGATATCATGGAGAAGTACAAAAAGATTAAAATAAAAAATGAAGCATTAAAGGATGTAACATATGCCCGATACTAGAAGTAAAATCCCAGTGACCATAATAGATTTCTTTCATATTTTAAATTCAAAACAAGGAAGATGCAAATGACATTTCTACAGTGAAAATTCCAGGCCCCAAAAAGATCATAAGATTATAAGAAGAGATCCTTTGAAGTTCTTTACAAATATGTGCATCCAATAGACCAGATTGAGTTTCACAAATAGGTAGCAGAAATGATCTATTACACCATGACACACAAAATTTTAAGTGTTCAGAAGTTACAAAATTCTCTAGAAAATATAAAGAGACAGTTAAATCTATAGAAAAAATCATCGCAAGCAAAGTATAACTGGATAAAGTGACTTAAAGATTTGGTAATGGATGTTGGTTATGATCTAAAAGAAATTAAAGCAGCAGAAGAATTAATAAAAAATAAGAATGCAGAAATAGCTGCACTGAAGAAACAAATGAAGTTACCAACTACAGAGAATCCACAAACCAAGGAGGTTTTGGAAACTAATAATCAAAAGGATGAAATGATGAATCTCATCATTTAATTGACAACTCAAATGAAAGAAATGGAAACATAAATGGAAAAAGTGGTGCAGGAAAATCAAGCCAACATGGAAGCAACTCCCATTACTACTATTCATCTAGCTTCTACATCTACTCCATTGTCTACATTAGCTTCATTATCAACAATAGTTCCAACAACTACATCAGCAACAACATCAGCGGTACCAACAACCCATCCCAAAAATGAGGCCAACAAATTGATCAAGGAAATGGAAGATATGTCCATTAAAAATACAGAGATCAATAAGCTCAAAGAATAAGTGAAGAGCTTAGAATATGGAAAGAAATTGGGAGAAGTAATGCATCAGGCAGAAGTACAAAAGGCCAACAGATTGACTGAAATAATCCACAAGCTAGAAAAGGAATTATCACTAAAAGAACCTTTAGCCCAAGAAAAAAAACAGTTGTGGGCCAATATCATTAACTCAGTTAATGATATTTGGCCTTCTATACAGATCATATTTGAATAGAATGACTTGGTAAAGGAAGTTGGTAATGCAATTCAAAAGGTCAAAGCAGATATTGGAAAGAAACCAGATGAAGTGTCAGAAATAATAAAATTCGTAAATTCTAAAAAAAATTATGAATTGGAAGAATTAGGTATAGCTGACAGAACATAAACTATCTTAGAGGTGAAGAAAGTGATTTCTGAGATAAATTTGATGACACAGCTTGAGGACAAATGTCAAACTATGGAGCTTGCAGTGAACAAGTTTATGAACAAGTTTGATGTACTAAGACAGAAAGGTATGCCTAATCCATTAGTAAGCAATCATAAACTCATGAGAGATGAATACTATGATAAAAATATGAGAGAAGTAGCCAAAGATACTTCCAATAATTCATCAATGAAATAATTTCCCATAAGCAAAGTCCTTCTTCAGACTTTAGAAAAATTCTTTTACCTCCACCATGAGGTAAATCACTTTTTTGTGAATAAGCCCACATTTGTAAATATTCAGAAACAGATGAAATTTACTAGAAGATGATGAAGATAAAGATTCCATATGAAGAAACGTGGGAAAAATGGTGTGATTTACTATGATAGGTAAAACAATGCAGAGGTTAAAGAGAAAACAGAAGAAAGTCATATGAAAGAAAGACAGATGGAAACAAAGACAACATGAAAGAAACAAAGAAATGACAATAATCAAAGAAAACGGGGACAAATTTCAATCAGTTACTAGGTGTCACTATCTTTTTACATAAAGATATTTATTTTCCTAGAATAAATCCTAGTCATTTGACAGGATATTTTATAATAATTTGTATAAATACTTGATCAATTTGAAGTATCAAGGTGTGGATTTCTGAATATTTCTATAGCTGATTGATCTATTACCTGAGTGTTATTGTACAATTTCCATTTGAAAGATAGGACGAGTAATAAAGGAATTTATTTACAGGATTCATGTGTGGAGCTATCTCAGTGAAGTATACATTTCAAATTTTCATGTTCTTTTCTAAATATTCCTTAAAATTTAATGTGCTCTAAATTTTAATGTTATAATGGGAATTTTACTGCAGAATTTGTTTAAACTACACTCTATTTTGAACTGTTATACATTTTTATGTTTTCTTCTGATATTCGATTTAGAAAATTCTTAATTTCCCTCTGATACCGATTGAACTTCTTCATTCCTTCTTCATTATCTAGTTTAAGGAATTCTTAATTGCTTCTTGATCCCGATTGAAGATCACTTCACCATTTAGCCTTGAGATTTGATTTTCCTTACCTATCCTTCCCTGTAACACTTCCTTTATAACTTGATTTTGTTATGTTTTAAAAGAATATTGACTCCATAGCCCAATGGAAAATTGAAAAGAACCTATCCATCTAAATCATTAATTCCACCAATCAATCAAACAAAATCTCCAAATCAAGAAAACATAACTAGCCTAAAATCTATTAAACAAACAAAATTAAATCATTAAGGGAGAGCCCTCTCTGATTTTAGGAGGGCTAGATCCTAATATCCAAGAGTGGTTGATAGTTTCCTTTGATATTTATTTTTAATGCATATAACAACCCTTGGAAACTTTTAGAGAGATAACATATTGGCGACTCCGATGGGGAAATAAATCCTTAGTTAAAATAAATCTTAAAGGAAACAAGTTTCCTCATCATTCACATTAATATTTTAAAGGGTTGTTAGAATTTAACTTTGAAAGTTAAAATTTTGGCTTCTAAAAGAAAATATTATACGAGGGCTCATCTTGATCTAGAGCCTGCTGCAATTGTTGATGATCCTGATAGCATTTTAAGAAAACCTAAAAAAGTAGAAAGTCTAGGAAGTAGTAGTCGGTTAATCAAAGAAAATTCACTTGCTAAAGAGTTATCAAGAATAAATAATATTCAATTTGATTTATCATTCGAGCATTCTTTATTTCGAACCAAATCAGAAAGCTCAATCTATGATATTGTAATAGACCCCAATTTTATTCAATTTATTGAATCAAAGAAGGAAACTATACAACTTTATTTAGATCAACAGGTTCTAGACACTTTTGATAAACTTGATGTTTTAACCTCAAATTTGATAAAATATATAGATGAAGCCTATTTTCAACAGACAGTTGAATTGGCTACCCTAGTTGTTGCTACCCGTAAGCATTCTACAGTATCTTTTGAAATTGTAAATACAACATTAATTAGTACCACCACATCTATAGTATCTACCATAGTTCATTCCACAGAACCATTCATACCTAAACTTCCTCTCCAACCTAATGTTTCAAGCTCATATTCAAGAATTCCAAGTTCGTCTTCAAGCATTCTAAGTTCATATTCAAGTGCTCCAAGTTAATCTTCAAGCACCACTACTTTACCTCCCATTCAAGCCTAAGTCTTAGACATGGCAGCCAAATATGCCCCTTTGGTCTTACGGGCACCATTACATGCCATGCCATAATATTTCAAGCGTAAAATTTTTCAGTTTGATGGTACTGGTCAGTATACTACTCAACAACATGTAAATAAAATGACATATTATTTTGAATTACATGAAGTTGATGAGGCCAATGTACAAATGAGATTATTTGCACAAACATTAGTAGGAGATGTTAAAAAATGGTTTAAATCTTTACCTACCAACCATATTTCTAATTTATCAATTTTCCATCAATTGTTCATTGATAGATCGGAAAGAAATAAAAAACCTCTACAGATATTATTTGAATATGAGAACATTAGGAGATCTACTAATGAATCTATTGAGGATTACTGCACTAGGTTTAACAACATTTATAATGCAATTCCCATGAATATCAGACCTCCACTAGACTTGGCCCTCATTAAATTTCCAGATGGTTTTGATGCTGACTTGTCCTATCAATGAAGAGAAAGAAACCCTACAACTTTATACCAGATGCAAAGTGATGTAGTTAGTGTAGAAGCTAACTTATTATATAAAAGAGCCAAGATGAAGAATAAAAGGAGAGTGGCCATTAAGGAAGAACCATCCACTTCAAATGTAAAGATAAATAGTTTAGCTAAAAGTATGGAAATACTAATGGATAAAGTAGAGAACATGGAAACAAAACCTTAGTGGGAAAATCAACAATGTCCCCAAATTAGAAACCCCAACTTTAGGAAAAATATCAATACTGGTAAATCAAGAGAAGTAGTACCTGATCAATAGATTAGACCCCCTTCCTAGGAAAACTATGCTGAAATTTCACAACAAAATGAAGAAGACCAGGACACCCAAATAAATTTGATGGGAGTAAACAATGAAAATGTTGTTCTTATTACCCAAGAAAAACAATAAGTGTACATGTTACAAAAATTACAGTTACAATATGGAGATTCCTTTGGCTACAAATAAGGCTATGAATCTGCTATCTACAAATTTCATAAGCAGTATAGCCTTAGAAGCAACAAGAACACAGAAGCTCCTATTAAGAAATCATTCCAAACCCAAACTAAGGAAACAATAGAAGCTCTTGTGACCAAAAATCTACATATTCTCCCTAGAGAAAATAAGAATACTTCTAGCCCAAATATTGTAGAAATAACTTTCACATCTACTCAAACATCAACTGCTACTCAAACTATTCCATACAAGAAAATTGAAAACAAAAAATTTGACACACAAATTGAATTACCAACTGTTGATAAAAAATACAAAAACACACAAACCACAATTGGTAAATATGAAATCATTCAATTAGGAAAAACTAAAATCCCATTCAATATCCAAATTGAGATAATCAAATTGAAAATACTAGTTCCTTTAATAGAGTTGGTGAAAAATGATTCATACAAAGCACAAATCACTGATACACTAAACATATGTGAAGGCGAAGATGTTGTTAACCTCAATGATGATGAACCTGAGTTATTATTTGGTCCTGGAGTTAATGGAAAACATCAAAAAGGGTGTGTCCCTCCATTCTACATTAGCTTAAACATTCATGGTAAAATATTACATAATGCTATGTTGGATTCAGGAGCATCTCATAACTTAATGCCTAAAGTAGTCATGGAAAAATTGAACTTAAACATCACCAGACCATACAAAGACTTGTTCTCCTTTGATTCTAGTCAAGTCAAATTCCTTGGCTTGATAAAATCTCTATGTGTAATTCTAGTTCAGTGCCCAAAAAAGAGTGGTGTTATGGATATTGTAGTTGCTGATATCCCTCCCAAATATGGTATGTTATTATCTCGCTCATGGGGAGAAAAATTATAGGGATCACTGCAATTAGACATGTCATATGCTACCATTTCTGTATTTGGTCAATAAAGGAAGCTTTATAGAGAAAATTTGATGAAATACATGGTAAGTAGTGTAGAAATCCACAAAAATAATCCTATCTATTCCTTGCATTCTGATCCGGACTCATTTATATAATGTAATTCAGACAATGGCAAAGATAAAATCATAGCTCTAGAAGAGAAACATAAAGAAATTGATAGTGACAATATAAATCATGAGTCAGTGTTGCACTTAGATTTTGATGGCTCTATAAATAGATTAGGAGCAGGAGCTCGAGTATGGATCTATAATTTAGAGAATGATCAGTCGGAAGGACATACTTTCAGATTAAATTTCAAATGCACTAATAACATGCCATAATATGAACCATTAATGCCACGTCTTCAAATCATATGAAAACTTGGAGCTAAAAGAGTTTCCATCATAGGAGACTCAAAACCCATTATAAAACAAGTCAATGGAGAGTATCTTGTGAATAACCCTAGACTTAGCCAATACAAAGAAACCATACTAGACTTGATAAATTGTTTTCATGAAACTGACTTTGACGTTATTCTAAGAAAGTAGAATATGCAAGCACATAGTTTGGCCACTTTTTCCAGCACATGCAGATTACCCTTTCAGCCGAATCATCAGTACACGATCGAGTTAATACATAGGCCAACCATACCTGATAATTTTAAGTATTGGAAAATTTTTCCACAACACTCACAAATTCACAATTTTATGAATTCCGAGGGAAAATTTCGAAACTGTAATATAGACACATATTGTACATTATATTATACCATAAATAACATGATAGATGTAAATGATGTAAATAAGACTGAACCAACTAGATTCACTAAAGGAGAAATAGAAAAATTAGAAACAGTAGAAATAGAGGAATTAAACAATGATGAATAAGAAGTCTTAAACCTCAAAGAAAAAAAATTTCCTAAGGGATTAGCCCCATTAGAAGATTTATTTAACTCCAATGATGTAGCTAGAAAACATAAAATGGAGCTCGTCAGGTCAGATATACAGGAATGCAACATAGGAATAGAAGAAAATCCCATTCTTATCAAGATATCCAAAGCATTAACTTCAGCTAAAAATTTGAAGTACATTATCTTGTTTAAAGAGTTCCAAGATATATTTTCTTGGAGTTATGAAGACCTCAAGTCTTATGATACTAGCATTATCCAACATAAAATACCAATTAAAGAAAATCAGAATCCCTTTAAAGAAAATCTTAAGAGAATTAATCTTGTTCTTATTCCATTAATAGAAAAAAAAGTCAAAAGAATGTATGATGCTCAAATCATTGCACCCATCAGATATTGTAATTGGGTCTCTAATTTAGTCCCCACTAGAAAGAAAACAAGAGAAATAAGACTCTGCATTGATTTTAGAAACTTAAACAAAGTATCACTGAAGGATAATTGTCCTCTCCCTAAAATGGGCCACATTCTACAGAGGGTAGTAGGGTCATCCAAAATTTCATTACTTGATGGATTTTCTAGATACAACAAAATTCTAGTCGAACCTGAAGATCAAGAAAAGACTGCATTTACCACTCCTTGGGGAGCTTTCATGTACTTGAAAATTCCCTTTGGATTGATGAATGCTAGAGCAACATTCCAAATAGCTATGGACATAGCCTTTGTAAAGTAAATTCATGATTTTTTAGTCATTTACCTTGATGATATCACAATGTTTTCAAAATCAGATAATGAACATCTAGATCATTTGAGAAAAGTATTCATAAAATACAGAAAGTTTGACATATCCTTGAATCCTAAAAAGTCACTTTTTGTATTAGAAGAAGGAAAACTCCTGGGACACATCATTTCGAAAGAGGGCATTAGAATTGATCCACTTAGAATGGAAAAAATCCTTAATATCAGCCATCCTAGAAACATCAGAGAATTACAAGCATTTTTAGGAAAAACAAATTTTCTTAGAAGATTCATCCCTAACATAGCAGAGCTAATTAGAAATTTAAACAACATGTTAAAAAAGGATTCAACACTTAAGTGGATAGTAGAGGCTAAGTAGTCTTTTGAAGCAGTCAAATAGGCACTTACTAAAACACCTATCCTCATAATTCATAATTGTAACAAAGATTTCATAATTTTTTCATTTTCTTTAGAACACACCATTGCAACAGTCTTCTTGCAAAATGGTCTTGAACAGCCCATTGCTTTCTTCAATAAAACTTTGAGAGATGCAACACTAAACTATAATATCATGAAAAAACAAGCTCTTGCTTTAGTGAAAGCCATAAAATATTTTAGAGTGTACATTCTATACTCTCACATAATATCATATGTTCTAAACTCAGTGGTAAAGGACATTCTAACTCATAATGGGCCTGCTTGAAAAAAATGCAAATGGATTGCCACAATACTAGAATATGACTTTGAAATCAAGCCTACATAATCAATCAAAGGCCAAGATTTGGCCAAACTCATGGCTTAATCGAACTGTCAAGCCTTAGATATAAATTTCATTGTTTCTTTAGATGATTAGGGAGGTATCGAGACTCCACAAATCAATGAAGCTTTTATAGGTTCACCCTGGTATGAAAACCTTATATTTTTTTTAATTAATCTGCAAGCTCCTCATGGTTTATCTAGAACCAAAAGTAGATTCTTAAAAATGAAAGAAATGACGTATTGTATCCTAGATAATGCTTTATTTTGGAATGATCATGGTGGCATCCTATTAAATTTCTTAATAAAAGATGAAGCTGACAAAGTCATGCAAGAATTTCATGTAGGATATTGTGGATGACACCTCTATTGGAAAACAACTGCTAACAAAATTTTGACGACAATTTTTTACTGGCCCACCCTTTTTGCAGATGTTCGAAAGTATGTGACCTCCTGTCACAAATGTCGAATATTTCAAGGGAAGAATAAACTCTTACCATCACCCCTCATACCTATCTCAGTAGAAATTCCATTTCAACAATGTGGTTTAGACTTCATTGGTGAAACTCACCCACCCTCCTCAGCCCAACATAAATGGATATTGATAGCCACTGACTACTTTACCAAGTGGATAAAAGCCATCCCTTCTAGACAAGCCACAAACTCTGTCATTATTTCATTTCTTAAGAACAACATCCTTTCTGGATTTGGATTCCCATATAATCTCATCACTGATAATGTTGTTGCCTTCAAATCCAAGAAAATGATATATTTTTTTAATAAATACCATATCACCCTAGGCCATTCCACTTTCTATTACCCTCAAGGTACTGGAATAGAAGAATCTTCAAATAAAATCGTAGTCAACATCATCAAGAATTTGTTAGAATATAACAAGAAAACCAAGAGTAAAAAGTTGGTTAATGCCCTATGGGCAGACAAACTAACTACCAAGAAAAATATTGGTACATCTCCCTATCCATTAGTAAATGGGATGGATTTTGTTTTTCCATATTCATTAGGAGTGCCAATAATGAAAATGATTCAAGAGTTGCAAGTGGAACCAAATGAAATCCAAAGGAGGATAAATAAAACAATTCATTTGCATCAAACTAGGGAAGAAGTTTATATCAAATCCCAAGTGATTCAAGACAAAATAAAAAATATCTCTGATAAGTAAACTAAAGAAGATGGTTTCATTATATGTGATGAAGTACTCAAATGGGATTTCAGAAGGGAAGAGAAAGGAAAACATGAAATTTTATTTTCTCTGGAATGGCCCATACCTCATTTATGGTTACAGAGGCAACAATGCATTTTTGTTGAAATATTTAGAGGGAACGGATCTACCAGGAGGACCAGTAAATGGTAGAATACTGAAGCGCTATTTTTAACCAGATTAACTAGTAGTTCATTCATTCTATTTTTCTCATTGTAAATATCATAGCAAAGTTTATATTGGATTGGATGATTATCATCTAATGTTGAAGCCTGAAAAAGAATCCTTGAAGCTTTAAAATATAAAACATCATATGTTTGAATAAAGGAAATCACATAAAGCAGCCCCAAGAAAAGCAAAGTCAAAGTTCCAAGGCCACCGATCAGAAATTTCTTTACATCTCACCAGGAGATGCCATTCCCAAGTGGAGCCACTACTAGGGTCCTATAATAATAGGTATCATAATTTTTAATTGACTATTTTAAGCCTTGTAATATTGTACATACTTTTTATTTCTGCAAATGTTTTCCATATTAAAAAATGAAAAGAGGGTATGTCATAAAAGAATAATCAAAGGACCAAAAGAAAAGAAGATCAAAAAAGGATATAAAGTATGAACCCCACAAAAAGACACAAAAATAAATTATAAAAGTGTTGCACATTCAAATTCCACTACTCTTAGTTTACTTTAGTGTTGGAAATAAATTGTGTGCAGATTGTTCAAAATGCCACAATTCATGATGATCATAAAGTCTAATCTTGATATTCCATGCCTTTAAATTTCATGTTATGATAATTAGTGAATAAATGTCTAACCAAACCTTTAATATTGGTAGATCAGTAGTTAGGTAGAGAATAAAATGAGCCCATCATTTTAATCTGAGTCATTGGAATATATAAGGTTAGAAATAAGTTATTTTTCTTATCAAAAGAAAACAAAAGGGTCAGGAAGATCAAATGCACCCAACAAAGGAAATAAAAAATGTTAGGATAAATAAAAAGGGTAGGTAGAATACTTTCAAAAGTTATGAAAAACATTATTTGGTTTATTTCTTATCACTAATATCCTTCTAACACCTTCCCCTTATGTTAAATCCCTCTTTCCTCTCTTGGAAACCATTTTCCCTTTCAAAAATTCCCTTCCCTTTACTAAAACTCCATCCCCTTTACTAAGTCTGCATTTTCATAAAAATGAAAAAACCCACTTTTTAAAAGTTAAGAGTGCTTAATATATTAAATGGGACCCTCTTCCATTTTAAATTAACATCCCCCCCATTTAATATATTTCCCGAACTTACTTTGAATTAACCCTTCCACTTTATATATTCCGTGATCCCCCTTATTTCATTTTAGCCTACCCTTAATGTATTTCAGAAACCCCCGGTATGATTTTAACCCTCCTCCTATCAACTATACAACCCCACCTCTTTGAAAACTCACATATCCATCTAGTGCCCGGTCACAACCAATCAGATCTAATAGTCCCCGATCCCTTTCGCACTCCCCACTCTTCGAACTTTAAAACAAACGAAGGGGGGGTGTGATATAGGTGATTTTATCCACCCCCTTCCCTGCCACGCGACACCTTATATATTTTATTGCACTCCCAGTAGCAAACCGCCAACCCACATTTTCTTGTGCGATAATCCACCAAACCGATTCCAAACGCTTTGCAATAAACCACTCGGCATTTCAAAAAATAATAAACAAATAAACCACCTGTGCTAAGAGATAAAACCTCAGTTTTCAAAAGCAATAAAACCTCACTGCCCTAACCATTATTTTATTATCTCTGTTGAATTGTGAAAATACTAAAGATCCATTTACTGACCAAGATTGAACCCCAAAGCTACCTGGACTGCTTCTGCATGCCTGTTAGGTCCCTATATTACTAGTATAGTCCCTTATTGTTGTTAGTGTAACCCCCTTATTTTTATTATTGTACCCTTGTAACCCCCATTTTATTATTATTGTGCCCTTAAATTATTATTGTTAGGTCGGCTAGGATTACATTATGGCCCCATGGACTCCTATATATAGAAAGGAGGTTTTGTAAATTGGATCATCCAAGATTTTTTCATTTATGTAATGTATTGGAGGTTTCCCCCTTGAAGTGGCTTATTTCTAAGGCATTGATATCTCTTATCTTCTATTTTTAGCTGTCATTAAAATATTCTGTATCATTTGGATTCTGTAATACTGCCTCCAAAAAGGTCATCATAGTATTTTTCATATAATTCTTTTCACAAAGCTGTAGGTTTGAAATTGTGGGTAGTTGAAATCCTAAGGAATATTTTCTAAAAATTTTAGAGCTTATTTCGCAATATTTTCGGAGATATCATATGTGGAAGTTAGGTCTTTTTTCAAGATCCTAAACAGGTCATCGTGGAATGTTCGCTATAAATTTTTTTCTACGAAGGTTAAGAATCTGAAATTCGTATGGTGCGAAGCTGAAATCCTGGGAAAATTTTTCAAAATATTTCAGGCCGTGCTCCGCAATATTTTGAGATACAGATTCAGAAGGTAAAGTGTTTTTTTGGGCTCTTGAATTGCATCTCGATCATCTCAAAGAGGTGATCGTGGGAAAATTTCAATAAATCTCTCTCTGAAGATTGGATTGGAGTGCCGTCAAAAGTGGTCACAAGTACACAGCCTGTAGTTTCTTCGCTATAAATTTCAGAGACAAAGGACAAAACAGTGACACGTGGCAAGTCGTACAAGTTCGCTCTACTGAACCAGTCCAGAATTAGGTCATTGTGGGAGATTGGACACAACTTTGTCTTGGAGGATCCAACAAGGGTCGAACTCGCACGCAAACAGGCACTAAAGGGCTTAATATTACTCAAAATTCAGATATTGAAGTGCTACAATCACATATCTAATCCAATTTCAATATCGAGCTCCTCAAAAGCAAGAAAAAGGTGTGTATTTTTTTTCCTAATTGCATAAGTCTTGTTTGAAGAATCAATTTGAATTGATTCGAAGGGCATATTGTAGAATAGATATCAGTATTGGGTTCTAAAATATGCCCAGTAAAAATAATTCAACACCCATTAAGCCTTCAGAAGGGTCTACTATGACTCATGAAGATGAAGAATTGCAACATGATCTATCAAAATTGCAAGAGCAAGTGCAACAGTCTCTACCACAGTGAAAGCAAAATGAATGGATAAATGGAAGAAAGATGCAGAAAGTAAAGATGGATGAAAGAAGGAAGTCAGTATGGAAGCTAAGATGGAAAACATGAAGAATGATCTAAAAATAGATATCGAAGGTTTGACAAAGTTGATACAAGAAATGTTTCCAAATGGTGAAAAGATAGTAGAAGAACCTCATGATGAGAACAAAATCAATGTTAATCATGATTTCATAAACTCTAATGTTGGCGGGAAGAACCACCATATTCCAAAATGGATATGAGGAATTTTGATGGAAAGGATCCTGTAACATGGATACTACAGATGGAGCAATATTTTGATCTCCATAATGTGCAAAACACACAAAAGGTACGCATTGCAACTTTACATTTAGAACAAAATACATTTGTATGGTATCGATGGTTTTGCTCCCGTAAAAAAATTGTCACTTGGTCAATTTTTACGGAGGAAATGATAGCACATTATGAGGATACAAAGAGCAACACCTTCTTAGCCAATTGATAAATCTCAAACAAAAGGGTTTAGTGGGGCAGCACATTGAGGACTTCCAAAAATTGAATATAAGGGTAACTGATATTCCAGAGGAACACAGGATTGATCTCTTCATAGGCACTTTAAAGGATAACATCCAACATGAAGTTCGCGTTTTGGAACCTGATTCATTAGAGAAGGCATTCAGGTTGGCAAGAAAAGTTGAATTTAAAATTATGGCGACAAGGAAGCCTACCACTCAATTCTATAAAGAAGGAAGTGTTGCTACACCTAGATTTCCACAACCTACAAGGTTGACACCACAACAATTGGAAGAAAAAGAGCAAAAGGGATTTGCTACAGTTGTGATAGAAAATACACTAAAGGTCATAAGTGTGCTGAGAAGAAATTATTTTACATAGATTGTGAAGAGGAAGAAGAAAATGAACAAGAAGAGGATATACACCAGGAACCAGCCATAGAAGGGGAAGAAATGAATCCGACCATATTGTGTAATGCATTGGCAGAAATTATCACTCCTCAAACTCTCAAGATAGAAGGACATATCAAGAAGAAAAAGGTAATAGTGTTGATTGATTCAGGTAGCACCCATAATTTTATTCATTGTAAGGTAGCCAAGGAATTAAATTGTTTCCTATACCCAGCACCAGAATGTCAAGTGATGGTTGCAATGGAGGAACTATAAATTGCTCTGGAAAATGCCATAATATTAAGCTAACCATGGGGGAATATGTATTGACTAGTCCAATGCTTTCCATTCCTATGGGAGGCGCTGATGTTGTACTAGGAGTACAATGGTTACAATCTTTGGGGACGGTAGCTTTTAATTTTCAAGAACTTTTCTTGAAATTTTTTTCAGAAGGAAAGGAAGTCGAATTACGGGGTATTGAAGGGAAGCCAGGAAGGATAATAAGCTCTAATGTCATGACAAAGCTTCTAAAGAAAGAACAACGAGGCTTAATTGCACAATTATGCTCACTAGAAGTTCCGACATCAAAATCATCTATTTCTGCAGATCTCCAACAAGTTTTGGACAATCATTCCAAGGTGTTTGAAACTCCCAAAGGACTCCCACCTATTCGTGATCATGATCATGCTATTCATTTGATTCCAGGAAGTGTTCCTCCAAACATCAGGCCTTATAGATATCCTTACTTCCAAGAGAGCGAAATTGAACGTATGATTGCAGAAATGTTAGAGGCGGGTATAATTCAACCTAGTCAAAGTTCTTTCTCTGCTCCTGTAGTATTGGTACACAAGAAGGATGGATCATGGTGAATGTTTCCGGATTATAGGGAGCTCAATAAGCTCACCATTAAAGATAAATTTCCCATTCCTGTGATTGATGAATTATTGGATGAATTACAGGGAGCAATTTATTTTACGAAGTTGGATCTTCGTTCAGGATATCATAAAATTAGAATGAAGACTGAAGATATTCCAAAAACAACATTTCGAACTCATTAGGGTCATTATGAATTTTGGTCATGCCTTTTGGCCTTACCAATGCACCTTCTACATTTCAAGGGTTGATGAATTCCATTTTCAAACCCTTCCTTAGAAAATTTGTGCTAGTATTTTTTGATGATATACTAATCTACAGCAGGTCTTGGAAGGATCATGTTGAACATGTTGACAGGGTGCTCAAACTATTGCAGGAGAAACAATTATATGCAAAAAGTCCAAATGTTTCTTTGGAGTACAAGAGGTGGAATATCTGGGTCATATTGTATCTCACGAGGGTGTTAAAGTGGACCCTAACAAAATTAAAGCCATTAAGGAATGGAAAGTTCCCACAACCATAAAGCAGTTGCGAGGATTTCTCGGGTTAACAGGGTATTATCACAAGTTTGTTAAGAATTATGGGAGAATAGCAGCACCTCTAACAACATTATTGAAGAAAGATGCATTTTCATGGACTCCTGAAGCAACTAAGGCCTTTGAACGTCTTAAAGAGTCAATGTGCCTAGCACCGGTCTTAGCTACACCAGACTTCACAAAAACCTTTATTGTGGAATGTGATGCCTCAAGAAATGGAATTGGTGCAGTTTTAATGCAGGAAGGAAGACCCATTGCTTTTGAAAGTCGTCCAATCAAAGGAAAGTATTTACAGAAACCTATTTATAAGAAGGAAATGTTAGCAATACTGCATGCACTAAAGAAATGGCGAACTTACCTAATGGGAAGACACTTCAAGGTAAAAACTGATCATGATATTCTTAAACACTTTTTGGAACAAAGACTATCTTCAGAAGAGCAGCAAAAATGGGTCACAAAGATGTTGGGTTATGACTTTGAAATAATCTACAAAAGGGAAAGCTTAATGTTGTTGCAGATGCACTCTCAAGAAAGAATGAAGAGGTGGAAGCATTGCTTTGTGCCATTTCTATTATCCAACCAGATTGGATAACCGAAGCAAGAGATGAATGGAAGAAGGAAAAAGATGTATGGACACTCATTCAAAAGTTGCAACAAGATCCTAGTACATCTGATACATTTAGTTGGAAAAATGACTCCTTATGGTACAAAGATCGCTTATATCTTTGTAAGAATTCCCAACTAAAACAAAATATTCTTCTGGAATTGCACACTTCTCCTTTAGGAGGACACTCAGGATTTTTAAAAACTTACCACAGGGTGAACAAAGAATTTTTTTGGGATGGCCTTAAATCTGATATTCAAAAGTTTGTGGCGGAATGTTTGGTTTGCCAGCAGAATAAAGTGGAAACAATTAAGACCCCGGGACTTCTACAACATTTATCCATTCCAAGTCAACATTGGGAGGAGATTTCAATGGATTTTATCAGAGGTTTACCTAAGTCTGAAGGAAAGAGTGTCATCATGGTGGTAGTTGATAGACTTGCCAAGTATGCACACTTTTGTGCATTATCTCATCCATTTAAAGCAAGTACAGTTGCTACTACATTTATGGACAGAATTCAAAAGCTACATGGAAGCCCAAGGGTTATTGTGAGCGACAGAGATCCCATTTTTACCGGAAATTTTTGGACGGAGTTATTTTCTTGTTTGGGTACTCAATTAGCTCATAGCTCATCTTATCATCCTCAATCTGATGGTCAAACTGAGATAGTAAATAAATTTTTGGAAGGATATCTTCGTTGTTTTGTATCCGATAAACAAACACAATGGGTCAAGTGGTTACCTCTCGCTGAATGGTGGTATAACACTTCCTTCCATACTGCAGCAAAAATGACCCCATTTATGGCACTTTATGGATATCATCCACCATTCATCACATCATCTTTAAGGGAAAATTTGAAGGTTCAAGCAGTGGAAGATCACATCGAGCATCAGCAAGAAGTTCTCCAACTCTTAAAGGATAACCTGAATTTGGCACAAAATCGAATGAAACAACAGGCAGATCAACATCACAACGAGAGAAGTTTTGATGTAGAAGATTGGGTATTTTTACGGCTACAACCATACAAACAAATGTCCCTCAAGCAAGCTAAGAAGGATAATAAATTATCGCCAAAGTACTATGGTCCTTACAAGGTGTTGCAAAAGATTGGTACTATGGCATACAAATTGGAGCTTCCTGCTTCTTCACGAGGGCATCCAATTTTCCATGTTTCATGCTTAAAGAAGGTTATAGGTGAAAATCTTCCAGTTCAAACAATATTTCCAGAACTTGATGAGGAAGGAAAAATCATATTGGAACCTAAAGCGGTCACGGAAACAAGAACTCGACAGCTATGGAATCAATCAATTTCAGAGTATCTCATCAAGTGGAAGAACTTACCCACTGAAGATTCTACATGGGAGGATGAGAATTTTATACAGAAGCACCTAGAGCTACTCAAGCGTTGAGGACAACACTTTTTGAAGGAGAGGGGCATGTTAGGTCCCTATATTACTAGTATAGTCCCTTATTATTGTTAGTGTAACCCCCTTATTGTTATTATTGTACCCTTGTAACCCTCATTTTGTTATTATTGTGCCCTTAAATTATTATTGTTAGGTCGGCTAGGATTACATTGTGGCCCACTAGGATTACATTATGGCCCCATGGACTCCTATATATAGAAAGGAGGTTTTGTAAATTGGATCATCCAAGATTTGTTCATTTATGTAATTTATTGGAGGTTTCCCCCTCGAAGTGGCTTATTTCTAAGGCGTTGATATCTCTTTTCTTCTATTTTTGGAGCCGGTTACACAACAATGCCAAAGTTTCAATATTCAAGGTAATCTTGTGTACCTACCTTCATTAATTAAGCACCAGAATTGATAAACCAATCAAACTAGTGGCTTCACAGAGCTTCCTAACTGTAAACCCTATTCAACCACCATTGTTAGATGTTGACCACACCCCTTTGGCTGATAAATATTTCAAAATTGTTGACACTATGACTTATTGCAACCTTTTAGAGCTCCATTGCTGGAGCCATGATAAATTTGTTGACCAGGCAGATAATATTCATCTATGGGAATCTAACCTGCCCAAATACATATTACCACAAACCCATCAGTTCTCTAAACTCATAATATTGTGCCAAATAAGCTATTTACCCAATGAGAGAGCTATAGTTAGCCCAAACCAAGAAATCCTATTTACCATCACTGCTTAATCCATCAATCAAATGTTACAGATTCAACCAAAACCAGAGGGAGTACCTTTCTCAATTGAAACCCTTACTCAACTTTACTTGAAGCTATACTTCCCTAAGAGGCTTCAAATATTTCATACTTTCCTCCCTCCATTAGTAGAAATTCCTAAAAGCAATCCTCCATACTCAGCCACCATGTTTTCAAAAAGAACCAGACAAATTGTAACCATCTTGTCCTACATTTTAGGATATTTCACTAATGATAATCTAGATGAATACATTCTTAGTTTCCTATCCATATTTTTCCCAGGTCAGCTCCAACTACAACTTTCAATTTTTCCCAATACCTGGTAGATGCCATGCATGATCAACTGATCAAACTGCCAGAAGAAGGAGTATTTAAATACTCCTTAGTATTGTTTCATATGTTTATATACTTCCAATCAGAAAGGTTTGTAGTTAGACTACAAAATCTGGACATAGAGGGTAATCCCCAATCTGATGTCTTTTGGACATTCTTGATCAGAAAATATTCCACTGAATTCAGTTTCAAAGACTTCAATAATTATTTTGTATATCCAATAGTTAATATGCTTAGCAGTAGCATTCAACCTACAACCAGTGAAGAAATAAAAAAGGTTCTATAGCTATCAGATCAGAGAAAAATAGGAGACTAGTATTTATACCAGAATCATACAAAAACTAGAGTGTATGGAAGCCATCTAGTTCCATACAAGCTTCCCAAATACCTCCCAATGAGGATATTTTATTTAGAATACATCACACAAATATGAATTCAGATGAAATCAATTTCCTTCACTACAAGGAAAAGACCCTCTAGTGGAGGTTATAAAGGAGGTTTTTAGTGTTATAAAATTGGCCAAAATTGTCAAAAAAACATTTTTTATAACATCTGTTTATGGTTACAGAGGTTTTGGTGGAGATTTTAAAGGAAATTCAACACAACTAAATTTTTTTTTGCGACCAGAGGTTATTACAGATGTTTTTTTCATCGGTGTGCTACTCTAGATTTAACGCACCGGTGCGTACATGTAGAGGGTGCCCCAGGGCAGTCGTAGGAGAGCGCACTAGGTCGTAAGGGTATAAAACTGCACCGGGCATAGTGTTGGTAATACAATGCACGGGGCCATTCTAATTAGTCTTGGGATCTTTGCGGTGCCCATAGGTCATATCAATGCACCGATGTGTAGACTTATATAAATGCACCGGTGCTCAGTATCACAGAAAAGCACCGAGATTTATAATTGGTATCGGTATTCATGCAGTGCCCATAGATCATACAAATTCACTGGTGCTTATAGATATATAAATGCCCCGGTGCGCAGTATCACACAAGCGCACCAATATTTATAACTGGTATTGGTATTTGTGTGTTGCCTATAGATTATACAACTGCACCAGTGTGTATAGACACATAAACGAACCGGTGTACAGTTACTGACATGCACTGGTTATCATTTTGTATTTTTAGAAACATTGACCTGTGACAGTCCAATTATTGTTATTGTTTTAAATTCATTATTCATCAAAATTAGACACATATATATCTTAAAAAAATATTCATATGAATTAATTTTTTATTAGTGCATTTGAGAATGACAATGGAGAATGCAATAGAATAAATTAAAACATATTTTTGATATATATATATATGAATAAGATAGTCTCTATCATACAAAATGGGAAAGTTATTGGTATCCCTTTGTCTTTCAATTGGGACACTATGTCCATTACATTAAACAAAATGTCTGATTTCACAGACATATTTCAAAAAATAAAACATCTTGCTTTGATAACCAAACATAGTGATCATCATTCTTCTCTTGAACTGCTGTCACTGCTAGAGCTACTTCCATGATGGGTTATTTTCAGAAATGTTTTGTTCATTGAAAAGAAAATGACGTACCATAACAACAATTGACTCATAAACTATACACGTTCTTTCAAAACCATGTGCTATGCCATCTTTCAAAATTTCATCTGTTGGCTCAGTTCCATACTTTGTTTCCTACAGATTTCATACCCCATAAAAAATCATATATTTAATATAAAATATGTTTTTGTTCTATTAATTATAGACAGAGCTAAGTAAAGCAAGATCGATAAATGCTTACAAAATCCACAATTAATTTTTGATATGCCAACACATACTCAAAACTCGTATTTAACCCAATTTCAATCAAATCATCTGATGGTTCTTCTTTGTATGTTAGCACCTATTTGAATACATTCAATGATGAATTTTGTAAAACAACTTAAAAAATACAAAAATTAAATCTAGTCAAGTTGTTATAAGGAAGTAACAATTACTCACAAACTTAGATATCAACCATGTTCTTCCTTGTTGTCCTGTTTTATGTGCTGAATGGGTTCCATTTTCTTTTCTTTTCTGCAAGAAAATTATTGAAAATTAATATTTAATGGTAAATTGTTTATTTATTTTACCTAATGATCAAAAAATTCAATGGTTACATATTACATTTGAAGCACGTTGTTGTTGAGATGGCTCCTCCTACGATGCAATTTTGTCCATTTCTTTGACCATCTCTTTGTACACATTTTTGGTCATTCCTACCGGCATATTTTTGATATCATCTCATTCATCTTTTGAGATTTTCATAATCTTACTGAAAATGTAGCATGAAAATAAAATATTTAATTTTTATATTGATATATGAAAGTAAATATAACAAAAGTGATATCTATAAATAATTCTAGACAAACATTTAAAGGAATATTACTTTTTCATTCCTTCTTTTTTGTTGTTGTACATTTTTTCTATTAAAAGTCTGACGTGTCTCATTGACCAATTCTCTGGAAAATCTTCATGTACTTTATATAAAATTTGGTTCTTGGAATTATTGGATTTATTTTTATATTGTAAGTGGAAATAACTTCTATACATTAATTCCACAAGATCCCTCAAAATTTTGTAAAAGTTTTCCCCCCTTTCGTTAACTTCCAGCACCACTGCAGATGAGCTAAGGAGCAATTCATTTTCATTTGCATGTTCTATTTTTTTCTTTTCTTAGAACAACCTTTCTTTTTTGAGTTGTTGGTCCCTGTAGAACGTTAAATAGATGTGAATTAATAGACTGTTTGACACATGTTATCTAATAATTTTAAGTATATTATTAATGATAATTAAAAAAAGAAACTCATATTGGATCGATGGTATTTTTTTCATTCACTTGATTCATCCTTTTGCAAATTTTCCATTAATATTTTACGCTCTTCTGGTCCTAGATCAGAAATAACCTTATCGAGCTTTGTCATTTTGTGACTCTGCATGATACACAGTAAACAATACATAATAGTTAAACTTACATATAGTTCAAAAATAATAATTTTTATAAAGAATTTACAAAGAGCTTGTATTTTTTTCTTTTGTTGATGTGTTATCAATATTTTTGTTACTTGAACTCTTTTCAGTCATTTATTTATCAATCTGAAACCTATACCATATCATTCATTAATATATTTATAAATAAATTCTCAACTTTTCAGGTAAAAAATAAATCTCAAGACACCAGTATGCCTTTCATGAGGTACACATTGGAGCCGGTGCGTGGGGGTATTAAAAATGCACCGCAAAATAATATAATAGACCGTACAGTGTGTGGGGTATTATAAACACACTGCACACATAGTGAAATAGACCGCACGGTTCTATCCTCATAAAATGGAGCACCGGTGCCGTATTTCATATATAGCACATTGATTTAAAAAATAAAAAAAAACAAATTTTTTATTACACAATACTTGAATGGTGTGTTGTATAATACAGCACATCGGTGCGCGAGGGTACACATGGTGCACCAATAAAGAAAAATCCATTTTTTCCAAAAATTCATGCAATGGACGAATGGATTGGGATCTGACTATGCAAGTCATCCCATGGGTTGGATGTAAATCTAAAATGAAAAACCCTAATTCTGAAATCACAAAAACATGGAGAAGAAAGGGAAAAAATAAAAAAAAAATGAAGGGTTTAGGGTAAAACTGGATAAAACTGGAGAAAAAATAAAAAAAACTGCAAAAAAAGTAAAAACAATAATCAAATTTAATCACGAGATGGTTTGAAATTCTATGATACAGGGTTTCAATCACTAGAGGTTTGTTTTCTATTTTTCTGAATACTTTTGTTCGAACATATATCATTGCTCCACAGTGCCCTCGTGCTCTCTTGCTTCAGGTGTGTCTCTTGAAAATATCTGGCTAAACATTTTAGCAAAAATAGTGAAATAATGAAAAGTGTTTAGTATTTAAAGAATTATTTAATGAAATTAGATTTTCGAAAATATTTTTCCACCCATTTTTCAAATTTCCACTTTTTTTTCACTTAAAGAAAATAGATTTGCACTTTTTTTATTTGCATTTATTCGTGACCGGTGCGGAAAAGTTGTGCAGCACCGACGCATCGGAGTAATACGACGCATCGATGCATCTTATGATGATAAGCGCACTGGACTGTATAAAGTTCTTTTTTTTGTATGTAAGATCATAATAAAATAATGATAATTCTAAAGTACATGAATTTATTTTCATTATTTTCTAAACTTTATTATGTTATAAAAATTCATATTATTCTAGATTTGTTATTTTACAATTATTTGCAAATTTACAAATTTAAATATTTTAATAAAATCATTTCACATTAATGCAATTAAAATTTTACAAATATTTTACATACAATTACGATTAAACTTACAATTACAACTACAATTACAATTACAATTACAATTTTAATTTTACATACAATTACATTTATATAGAATTACGTTTACAATTAAAATTATAATTTTACAAATATTTTACATACAATTACAATTAAAATTACAATTACAAATACAAATACAATTTTAGAATTTTACATACAATTACAATTTTACAATTTCTCATATATACAATTACAATTACAACCATTTCACAATAAAATAAATATTACAATTACAATTAAAATTTTACATTAAATATTTTACATACAATTACAGTTAAAATTATAATTACAAATACAAATACAATTTTACAATTTTACATACAATTAAAATTTAAATTTCAATTACAATCACGACATAATATTTAATAAATTTCATGGTCATTTAATATTAAATTAATTAATAAACATCATCACGATCATGATAACCATCGTACAAACATCATATTCAACTAAAAAACACATTCATGCATCAAATTAACATTATATATTAAATCATCACAACAAAAACATCAAATATACATCTCATGTCAAATAACTCATGCTATCACATATACACATCTATCTACAAGATAAACATTAAATGAACATATCTAACATGACCTAACAATATGCACATCATGATGATCACCAAAATGTAAATTAAGTACAATTGCAACATGAACATAAAATACATGGACCATATATATATATATATATATATATATATATATATATATATATATATATATATATATATATATATATATATATATATATATATAACTGAAAAATGTTCGAAATATAAAACTATAATATAAATGTCATGGATCAGTTGGTGGTAGTACAACATTAATAGCAGTACAAGTAGAGGCCTACTCAGTAAATGGTGCAACCTCGATGGTCGATGGTCGAGCCTGCTCATGACCATGACTATTACTGATGGATGGATCAGCTAGTGGTAGTAAAACATCAATATAAGCAGCAGTAGTGGAGGCTTGCTCAGTCAATAGTGAAACCTCGATGGTCGATGGTCCAGCCTGCTCATGATCATGACTAGTACTGATGGATGCTGCAGGCTGCTGACTGGACGTGGCCGATGGTCCAACCTCATTTCCATGATGACTGCTAGATGCTTCTAGTGGAGTCTCATGCTCATCAGGCATGGTGAGAGGTGAACGATCATGAGATGATGAGTCACTTCTCGTGGACTGTCCATCACGTGATGTGGCTCGACTATGCCTATAACGTGCAACAATCCTCTTCAATCGTGTAATAGCTATCGCAGCTCCTATGACACGTTGCATCAGGTCGTACATGTCATGCATCATGCCTCTCCACATCCGTAATAGCCTATCATCGGCCTTTATGTCTCTGTAATTAGTGGGCCTTATGCCCGCCTCAACAATCAATGCACTGAGTTGGTTGCCCAACTCCATCCTATATCTAGTATCAGGTTGACCGCGCCTACAAAAGACAGTACCAGTGCAACAATAGGAGCATGTCTCTCTACACCGGCCTAATCCAGAACATGGAAAATTTTAGGGGCTAATATTCGCAAATGGGCTAATTTTCCATGATTTTTACAAAAAAAGGATTCGCCAATTTCCATTTTTTTATAAAAATGGTTCACCCAAATTTTACAATATAAAATTATTTTACATTAAAAATCGCCAAAATTATATAGAGAGTATGTATAAAATCATTACAAATTTCAATAATTTTACAAATATAGCAATAAATATTTTATAGTTTGCATATTAGGTACTAGTGAGATTCGCCAATTTTTTAAGCTTCAAAATAATTTTCCATCCTTAAAATTTTCCCTGATCCCGATCATGATCCTCAACATTGGCCATGTTCTGATTGTCATCATTATCCACACCTGGATCATGTGGTGGTTCTAGAATCTCCTCGCCATCAAAAGAGCCAATTTCTGCAAAATATATTCAAGTACACAACAACAATTAGAAAATTTCATTACACAATTTAATAAAAACAAGTTAGAGAACATGTTAGAGTAAATATAAATAAAACAGTAATATTACCTCTTTCATCTGGCGGATCATCATCTGTGAAGAGGATGTTAGTACACCCTCACCAATCTAATCCAACATAAGGACATGGGACCACAATGAAGGGGTGAAAATCATCAACACTGGCTAGTAAGTATAGTGCATGAAGTGATATCCTGGCTTGAAACATAGTCTCTCCCCTCTTGGGCATCATCTGCCCCCACATGTGCATCTAGGCCTCCAACATCAACCTATGAGGCTGTCGAACAAAAGTAGGCCTCATCTCTGGAAACCTCTCAAAAATAAACAAAAAAACTTTGAAGCAAAAGGGAAGTTTACCCTCCCTTGTGCATGAGCACAACATCTATCTAAGGCCATACAAAACTGCTGCAAAAAAATGGCAGACCACCTGACAAGTTGTGGCTCCTGTACTAAAGAATCATCATATAAAAGTGAGAAACTAATGCATTTCACATCACTAGTGTTGTGTGAAATGGTTGAAATGATAAGTGAGAGGCATTGCACGTCCTATCTACCAAATGCACCTATACGTAATTGACCTCTAGGTACCTGAAACTCTACATGAGATAATACATCTGCTCCAATATATCTCTGGGAGTAAAGTAATTGAATCCATGCTACACAACTAGCTAGAACCTCTGGGAATGAGGTAAAATCCACCCCTCTCCTCTATAGTCCTGTAATAAAATAAATATCCTCCTCAGTGGGTGTGTACCACTGGTCAGGACCAACCTAGAAAACCTATCAGTGGGCATTCCACCTGCGGATAAGATGTCTCAAAAACACACAATGGGCCTTTAGGGAAGTAGCATCCTCATAGAACTTGAGGAGGCCTACATGCCTTAGGATCCCCTGGGAATCTGCTGTAATAGGGCAAGGGTATGCATCTCTCTCCCTCTATCATGCCTCCCAATGGTTAATCATGTCATAATTCTCCACCTGTTGTTGCTGTTGTTCCTCCTATTCTCTATGAATCATTGACATATTAAATAATTTTTTTTTATTAAATCAGACATGTATTTAGGAATATATATATACATATATATAATTTTTTTTTTGAAAAAAAAAGAACACATACCAGTCGGTGTGCTACAGAAACAGTCATGTGTCGGCTCCAGTGTGGCTTGTGTTTCTAGCGCACCAGTGGTGGTTCCCAAAATGATATCACACACACCGTCCTCGGTGCACCTAAATTTTTTTCAAGCACCATTAACTATATATGATGTCACAATAGCAGTGCATTGATTGAAATATACGCCTTGGTATGTATAGTCGTGTTAGCGCACTGAATTTTTCACAATTACATAGTCAACAGTGCGGTATTTTACCCAGTCGCATCGTTGACCCTTTCGGAATGTCAAATACAGTGCGCTGACAAAAACCAGGGTGGATAATTTTGTCAACGCACCGAACTGCTATTCCCATGGTCAATGGTGGAACTGGGTAAATGAACGCACCACATTTTTTTTTTAATTTAAAATAATGTGGGGCGCCTTTTGGTACCGCCATGGAAATGGTGCAGATATCGTTAGCACCGGTGGCAGTGCGGCCCATAAATTTTACAGGTAGCACCGCTTACCGTTGCGAGTTGAACTGCTCATGCACACCGCGTGAATTTTTTTTTTCCTTTTTTAATGGTTATTTTTAAGGTTATTTAAAATTATAATCCACTAAAAAGCTTAATTATGGAAAAAATAGAAAAATACTTGTACATTTTTCCACCGAGGAGACATATTGGCTGTAGAATTTGCAAACAAAAAATTTCCCACCATTTTGCAAAATGCAAGCTGAAGATTGGTGGCCAATGCACAACAGCAGTGCGTGCAATGGGTGAAATGGGAGCACCATTGTCAGGGCGGCTCAGAGAAGGGGAAATGGCACCGGTGCTTGAGAGCTATGGAGCACTAAGGAAACTGAAAAATGCGGTTTTTTGGCCGTAATTATTATTTATATTTAACCCTGTTCCAGTGCACGGGGCTTTATAGGGGCACCGGAGCGCTTTCTTACAATTGGACCGGGTGGTGTCAGATTTTTCATGTTGTTTATGATGCACCGAGGCGATTCCTTAACACTGAACTAGGATGTTTCTATTTTGGCACGATATTTTATGATGCACTGGGGCAAAATAGTCATAAAGCACCGATGCAAAATAGTCGTAAAAAACCATTTTTTTAGCCGTAATATTTTTTATTTAACGATATTCTAGTGCGTGTGTTTTATAGGCACATCGGTGCTCTTATATAAGAACGCATCAACACATTTCTGTTTTTGGACGTTGTTTTATGATGCCCTGATGTAGTTTGTGACACCGCACCGGGCGGTTTCCATTTTGGCATGGTGTTTTATGATGCACCGACGCTGAAGAGTTGTGAATCGCCGGTGCGTTATAGTAATAAGACTCCCTGGGAGGGTGTGTACATTGTGCATGGTGTCTGGTGTGCCAATTTATTGTGTGCACCGGTGATTTCTATGATAGAGCGCATCGATAATTGAGATCTCAGGAGCACTGGAAAAATGAAAAATCTGGTTTTTTGCCATATTTTTTATTTATTTAACCATTTTCCAGTGCACATGGTTTATAGGTGCATCGGTTCTGTTTCTTATGAACGTACTCATCAGTTTCTATTTTGGCACATTGTTTTATGATGCACCAGTGTGGTTTCTTAGTACTGCACCAGGCGGTTTCGATTTTGGCGCAGTTTTTTGTAATGCACCGGTGTAGAAGAGTTGTGAAGCACTGGTGCTCTACAATGATGAGAATCACCAGGTGGGTGTGGAAGGAGTGCATGGTGTCTGGTGTGCCAATGTTTTGTGCGCACTAATACTTTCTCGTTCTATAAGCACCAGTGCGATGTTGAATTATGAGCGCACTGAGCGGAAAACATCCACAAAACCCTCTGCCCACCAACCTCCTCTATTAACCTCCGCTAGAAACATATGTATGGGGTATTTTTATGTGGGGTTCCTCAAAAATATTCGCTAGAGGGTATTTTCCGTGTAGTGCTTTCAACTAAAAAGATGACTCAATTCAAGATTAAAAACCAACTAGGGCCTTTTATATGCAATAGTAGGAATGCTGGACAACAAGCAGACAGATGTTTACAAGAGTTCAAGTTTAGTAGTAGTTTCAAATGGTCTTATGACCCCTTGGGTGTTATAAGTAAATTAAGAGTTAATTTCAAATTGACCCCTTTCATTCATGAGTCTAAACCTGAAATTGAAAAGTATTCCAACCAGTTAGAGTGGTTGGAAAACACTTTATGGGAGGTGGAGAAATAGGTTGATGCTAGTTCCATCCTGCTTACTCCGGCCCCACAGGACAGAAATTCAAATAGGGCTAGAGAAGAAGGATATTATTCTACAGAAACTATTTCTGATACACAATTCAAGCTTATGTATAGAAATAAGATAAAGTTAAACCGAGTGATAGAATAGGAAGAGACAATTGAAACAGTTGAAACCATTGAAACAAATATTGCTGTTAGAGATGATGCACCTCCAACACTTTCAGAAGAAACACATCAACCATCGACCTCCAGTGCACAAATCATTCAGAACTAGAATAGTGTAGAGGTTTCATAATCTAGCAAACCAGTTGAGAAAGAAAAAGATATCATGGAAAAATACAAAGAGATTAAAATCAGAAATGAAGCATTAAAGGTTGTAACATATGCCGAGTAACGGAAGAAAAATCCCAGTGACCAGAATAGATTTCTTTCATCTTTTTACCTCAAAACAAGGAAGATGCGAATGATATTTATACAGCCAAAAGTGCGGGCCCCAAAAAAATTAGAAGATTATAAGAAGACAACCTTTCAATTTCTTGCCAAATATGTGCATCCAATAGATGAGATTGAGTTTCACAAACAGGTAGGAGAAATGATCTATTCCACCATGATGCAGAAAGCTTTATGTGTCTATAAATTATAGAATTCTCTAGAAAATATAAAGACATAGTTAAAGATAGAGAAAAATTCATCACAAGAAAAGGATAACAGGATAAAGTCACTTGATTATTTGGTAATGGAAGTTGGTTATAATCCAAAAGACATTAAAGTAGCAAAAGAATTAATAAAAAAGAAAAATTGAGACATAAGTTCACTGAAGAAGCAACTCAAGTTACCAACTATAGAGCATCCACAACCCAAGGAGGTTTTGGAAACTAATAATCAAAAGGATGAAATGATGAATCTCATCATTCAGTTGACAGCTCAACTGAAATAAATGTAAACATAAATGGAAAAATTGCTGCAGGAAAAGAAAATCATCATGGAAGAATTTCTCGTTACTGCTATTCATATAGCATCTACATCAGCTCCATTGTCTACATCAACTCCAGTATGAATAGAAGTTCTAGCAACTACATCAGCAACAACATCACCAGTACCAACATCCCATCCCACTAATGAGGCCAACAAATTGATCAAGGAAATGGAAGATATTTCCAGTCAAAATACAAATATCAATAAGCTCAAAGAACAAGTGAAGAGTTTAGAACATGGGAAGTAATTGGGAGAAGTAATGCATCAGGAAAAAGTACAAAAGGCCAATAGATTGACTGAAAGAATCCACAAGCTTTAAAAGGAAATATCACTAAAATAACCTTTATCCTAAGAAAAATAGTAGTTGTGGGCCAATATCATTAACTTAGTTAATGATATTTGGCCTTCTATACAGATCATATTTGAGCAAAATGACTTGGTAAAGGAAGCTAGTAATGAAATTCAAAAGGTCAAAGAAAATCTTGGAAAGAAGTTAGATGAAGCCTCAGAAATAATAAAATTCCTAAATTCTAAAAACAACTATGAATTGGAAGAATTAGGGATATCTGACAGAACATAAACTATCTTAGAGTTGAAGAAAGTGATTTCCAAGATAAATATGATGACACAGCTTGAGGACAAATGTCAAACTATGGAGCTTGCAGTGAACAAGTTTATAAAAAATTTTGATGTATTAAGACTGAAAGGTCTGCCTAATCCATTAGTGATCAATGATAATCTCATGAGACATGAAGACTATGATAAAAAAATGAGAGAAGTAGCCAAAGATAATTCCAACAGTTCATCAATGAGCGGAGTTCCCATAGGAAAAGTGTTGCTTCAAACATTAGAAAATGTCTTTTACCTCTAGCATGAGGTAAATCACCTTTTTGTGAATAAGCCCATTTTTACCAAATATTCAGAAGCAGATGAAATTTACCAGAAGATGAAGAAGATAAATATTCTAGATGAAGAAACGTGGGAAAAATGGTGTGATTTACTATGACAGGGAAAAGAATGCATAGGTTAAAGAGAAAACAGATGGAAACAAAGACAGTGTGAAAGAAACAAACAGATGACAATATCAAAGAAAATAGGGACAAATTTCAATCAATTACTAGTTGTCACTATATTTTTGCATAAATATATTTACTTCCCTACAATAAATCCTACTAAATTGACAGGATGTTTTTGTAATAATTTGTATAAATACTTGATCAATTTGAAGTATCAAGGTGTGGATTTCTGAATATTTCTATAGGTGATTGATCTATTACTTGAGGGTTATTGTATCATTTTCAGTTGACAGACATGACAAGTAATAAAGGCATTTATTTACAAGATTCATGTGTTGAGCTATATCAGTAAAGTATACATTTCAATTGTTCATGTTTTTTTCTAAGTATTCCGTAAACTTTAATGTGTTATAAATTTTAATGTTATAATAGGAATTTTACTGTAGAATATTTTTAAACTACACTCTCTTTTGAACTATTATACTTTTCTATATTTTCTTCTGATATCTGGTTTAAATAATTCTTAATTTCCCTCTCATCCCGATTGACCTTCTTCATTCCTTATTCATTATCTAGTTTAAGTAATTCTTAATTTCTCCTTGATCCCGATTGAAAATCACTTCACCATTCAGCCTTGAGATATGATTTTTCTCACCTATCCTACACTATAACACTTCCTTTGCAACTTGATTCTATTTTTTTTTTAAATCATATTGACTCCATAGCCCAATGGAAAATGGAAAAGCACCTATCCATCTAAATCATTAATTCCACCAATCAATCAAACAAAATCAATCCAAAACATGCAAACATAACTAGCCTAACATCTATTAAACAAACAAAGTTAAATGATTAAGAGAGAGCCCTCTCTAAGTTTAGGAAGGCTAGATCCTAATCTCAAAAATTGGTTGATAGTTTCCTTTGATATTTTTTTTAACGCATATAATAACTCTTGGAAATTTTCAGAGGGATAAAAAACTCCTAAATGTTTGACTACGGGATTAAAACCATATAAGCCCTAAAATGGAGCCTTGTGATCAAGACACACAATTGGACTTCTATTCTTTAAATATATTTCCATATTAACAACTTATGCCCAAAATCAATTATATAAGTTCTTATGTTTCAACATGTTGCGTGCACACTCCACCGTAGTTTGGTTCTTTCTCTCTGCAACCCGATTCTATTGTGGACAGTGGCATATTGTAAATAGCTAAATTATCCCATGATCCCTACAATATTTGATGAAGTTTAAAAGCTTATATTCTCCCCCTTCATATGAGAAAATAATTTTGATGACCTTCCCTATCTGTTTTTCAACCATACCACTAAATTATTTAAAATATTCAAAAGTATGACTTTTATTTTTGATAAAATATACCGAGGTATATCTTGTGCAATCATCAAAAAATGACGAAAATAATAAATCTATTCCTAATGACCTTGTCTGCATCGTTCTACATATATCAATGTACACAAGTTTGAGTATATCTCTCTTTCTTGTATTTAAACTTGAGGAAAAATCCATCCATGTGCATAATCTCAAGTGCACATCCTTCACGATCAACATGTTCATTTTTTAAAACAGGGAGTCGATTAAACATACCTTATTTTTATAACATTCAACTTGTACAAGCCTCTAACCCGTGATTCTATTGCAACCAAATTATTTTGATCCAAAAAATCCTTTATGACACAATAGGTTTTGAAAAATTCTACCTTCAATTTTTGATTTGCAATCATGGAGACACAGATCAAGTGCTTTTTAATGCCTAGTACATACACCACATTATAGATCCACCTGATATTACCATCAGGCAATATCACAGGAATGTATCCATACCCAGTAATATGGTATGCTCTGTCATCACCAATGTAGATATTAGTACCACTGTTTGTCTCTTTAAAACTTTAAGCCAGTGCTTATTACTTCTCGTCTGAGTGGATGCTCCAGAATCTAGAATTTAAGTTTCGACATCATCAGTCTCAACAGAGAAATCAGAATCAGACACAAATAATTTGAGGTCATGATTATCATTTTCAGTAGCAAAGTTCCCTGCATTCTTCTTATGTATGTGTTTGGCCTCATTGGTCTTCTTTTTGTAACAATTTATAGCAATGTGACCAAATTTACCATAGTAAAGCATTTCATTCCTGAATCATTTCTAGTCAAAGACATACCTTGGAATGAATTTTTCTGGGGTATATCACCTCCTTTCTACCCTTCTTCTGGTTTCCCTTTGAAAGTATTTTTCTTCGCCATCAATGCTAAATCTACATTCTGAGGCTTTAGATTCATCCACCTCTCTTCTTCCTACATCAAAATCCTTGTAAGCTCTTCAAAGGTGGGAGCATTCCCACTCGTTTTCAGCCCTATAAAAAACATATGATAATCATCAGTCATACCATTGAAGGTAATCATGACAAGATCAATGTTGGACACTTTCTCCCCTATGTCGCCCCACTTTTCTTTCAGCTCTTTGATCCGTGCGATGAATTCAACAATAGATTCATTATCCTCCATCCTGATGTATATAATTTTACTCTTCATGAACAATACTCGATTTGTATTCTTTGTCTCATACAGATCCTTGAGATTCACCCAAATATTTTGTTAAAAATGGAAGATACAATTCTAGTGTGTAGAGAGCTTTGATGAAGAAATTCATCTTAATGTCATATCATAATATGTTGGGATATTTCTTTGACCAAGCACAATTGAAGTCCAAGAAAGAAAGGTGGATGGAAATTATTAGGAATTTTTCATTAGAGATCAAACACATCAAAAGTGAAGAGAATTGAGTGATTGATGCACTTAGTAGAATTATGCATGTGATTTACATGGAAACCATGATTACATGTGAGATATACATTAAGGAAAGAATCAAAGAGCTAACATAGGAATATGAGCATTTTCACAATGTAAGTAAATGCTCGTAACAAGAGCCCAAGGGCTAAACATGATAATATTATAAGGTACCTAGAGATGCATTATTACAATATAAATAGGTTATACATAATGAATGTGGTTAAATTGGTTGAGTTCCACTCAAGACCATACACACGTCACATAGGATTTCAAAATATTATAAAAGCCACTAAAAAATATGTTGTTGGCCAAGAATTAAGAAAAAGATTATTGAAACTATTGTTAATAATTCTAACAAGTTAAAGTGGAATGCAAGTATTTAATAGTATGGTTAAATCCAATACCAATTCTAGAATGGAAGTGGTTAGTGATAGCAATGGAATTCATCAACATACTACCGATAACCACCAACCAACAAGGTGTAATCATGGTTGTAGTGGATAATCTAAGTAGGACAACACAATTGTAAATTCTTTTGATAAGGAAATTGATATTTCAAATTTTTTTGTGAAGAATGTTTTCATATTGTATGGCATGCCCAAGAAGATTATATATAGTCGGTATACCAATTTTACATAAAAAAATTGGAAGTTTTTATTTACAATATTTGAAAACCCTATTAGCATTCAACGCAACCTAACACCCTCTAACTTACGGAAAGACAGAAAGAGTAAATAGAATATTAGAAAACATACTCACTATGTATTTTATGCTTCAACCTAAGACTTGGGAATATTTTCTTCCTTTGCTGTAATTTTCTTATAATATTAACTATCAAGAATTGTTAAATATGAGCCCTTTAGAAGCTATATATGTCATATCATAATATGTTGGGATATTTCTTTGACCAAGCACAATTGAAGTCCAAGAAAGAAAGGTGGATGGAAATTATTAGGAAGTTTTCATTAGAGATCAAACACATCAAAAGTGAAGAGAATTGAGTGATTGATGCACTTAGTAGAATTATGCATGTGATTTACATGGAAAACATGATTACATGTGAGATATACATTAAGGAAAGAATCAAAGAGCTAACATAGGAATATGAGCATTTTCACAATGTAAGTAAATGCTCGTAACAAGAGCCCAAGGGTTAAACATGATAATATTATAAGGTACCTAGAGATGCATTATTACAATATAAATATAGGTTATACATAATGAATGTGGTTAAATTGGTTGAGTTCCACTCAAGACCATACACACGTCACATAGGATTTCAAAATATTATAAAAGCCACCAAAAAATATTTTGTTGGCCAAGAATTAAGAAAAATATTATTGAAACTATTGTTAATAATTCTAACAAGTTAAAGTGGAATGCAAGTATTTAATAGTATGGTTAAATCCAATACCAATTCTAGAATGGAAGTGGTTAGTGATATCAATGGAATTCATCAACATACTATCGATAACCACCAACCAACAAGGTGTAATCATGGTTGTAGTGGATAATCTAAGTAGGACAACGCAATTGTAAATTCTTTTGATAAGGAAATTGATATTTCAAATTTTTTTGTGAAGAATGTTTTCATATTGTATGGCATGCCCAAGAAGATTATATATAGTCGGTATACCAAGTTTACATAAAAAATTGGAAGTTTTTATTTACAATATTTGAAAACCCTATTAGCATTCAACGCAGCCTAACACCCTCTAACTTATGGAAAGACAGAAAGAGTAAATAGAATATTAGAAAACATACTCACTATGTATTTTATGCTTCAACCTAAGACTTGGGAATATTTTCTTCCTTTGTTGTAATTTTCTTATAATATTAACTATCAAGAATTGTTAAATATGAGCCCTTTCGAAGCTATATATGGTAGGAAGTGAAATATCCCAATCAACTAGGGTAATCTAGTGGATAGAGTCACACTTAGGCTAGATATGTTAAATAAAATGGAATAGGAAGTCACTAGCATAAGGAAAATATTGAAGGTCACACAAGACCAACATAAGAGTTTTGTAGACCAAAATAGAGCACATAAGAAATTTTGAATATGATATCATGTGTATCTCCAAATTGGTGAAAACAAAGTTCCCTTAACAGAGGGGTTGTGTGCCATTTTAAAACCAAGATAATGTGAACCATTTCATACCTTGAAGCGAGTGGGGTTGTAGCATACAAACTCACCATTCCTCCCACAATGAAGGAACATGATTCGTTTTATATATATTTACTTTTTATATATATATATATATATATATATATATATATATATATATATATATATATATGATGTTAACCATATTAGTGATTGGACTTTGATACAGGTGGAATCTAAGGGAGAATTATATCCAAAAGCACAATGGATACTCAAAAAAGAGAATGATCACGCTCCAGGTAAATCAAAGTGCAACGAATGAACTTTGGACCACGTGAAGAAACATGGGAACTAGATGATGTCGTTTAGAAGGTATGTCCATTTTATTTTTATGTATAAGTTTTCCTCTACGGATAGTAGAACACCAAGGATATTTTTTCTTTAAGGAGGATGGGAATGTAACATATTTTTTTCTAATTCCATTTTTTTTAATGTAATTGAAATATATACAATGTTGGAGAGGCGACATGGATGGCTTTCTCGACTATTTGATGTAAATATTTTGCGAATATAATTATAAATTTATAAATTTGGATATGAGGACAAGAATAGATTTATTATAAATCTTATCTGAGGGATTTGGATGTTTCCTATATTCATTGAAATTAATGTTCATGACACCTAAGGTTATAGATGAACTACCAACTAATAAGCAGTTATGAGAGGAATTGGGAGAGAAGGTACTAAACTACCCACACATGAATTATGTGCCCTACAAAAAATTCCTTGTTGACTCTTCAACCGGATAAGGGGATCCTAAGCCTATCGTCCAAGAATTAGTGCTCGTGAGGAGAATGAATTTAGTTTATTTATCTAAGTTGTTGAGTTTTGAGTATTATAGTGACTAGAGACATTAGACAAAGAAAAGAGACTTCAATTGTTGTAAATAAAAAATGATTGTAACCGAGAGAATTGTAAACCTAAGATTGGAATCTAGACCATAAAGTCCAATATTGAAATCTGTTATATGAGGATACGAAATAAATATTCCTTTGTTTTAATCCAATAAATTGAAACGAACTAAAATATTTGGTTGTGTTTATGCACGTGCACCACTAGAAAATGGAGAATCTTATGGACTATAGAAAGCGGGAAGGGATTTCATTCAATGTTGCGAAGGACCTTAGTGGCCATATTTGTTCTCTGATGAACCAAAACTTATTTCTTGCATGGTGGCATCCCTATTTCCTATACAAAGAAGGAATATTTCCTACATACTCTATACACTTAATTAAACTCTCTTTTTTTATTCACTAAGTGAAGCATCAGTTAGACATTGGATATGTTGGGGGGTGGCCAATTGTTAGAAATTTCTAGTGTAGTTCCGCTTACAATTTGGTGGAGAGTGGTCATCCCTTATTTAGTTTCCAACAATTTTAAGAGGAATAGATAAGTGTATTCCTTACCTGTAAATTAATTTCAAAATTTTCTCAATACTTCATATTTAAATATTATTTTGGATTCATCGTGTATGTGTGCAATGGTAGGTTTAGATTTGTAAGGTTTTAATGAATATGCGTGATGCATGAGCGATGTGCTGAGAAGTAAACATAATTAGATTGAATGTTGAAATACATTACTTTATGAATATTAATTTTTTGTGAAATGGGATCATTTCATCTATGTTAAATTAGATCATTATGTGTTTAATATTCATAAATTCATAGGTTATCCTTGGATGTGTTTGAATGTGTTATGTTTGCATGCCTATTTGTAATCATTTATGAGTTTTGTGAAATTGGTCATCCTAGTTATTATTAAGCTTTTGGTTAAATAATTGCTCCCTATGATTTGAAATAATTTTTTTTAGGAATCCCTAGATAGGTCAAAGGATACTTCTACTTGATGTGAGGGTTATAAGGTTTTGTTAATAACGACACCCAGAAGAAAGAGTAGAAGCCCTGATGAGGAAGGAGAGATTCAAAAGGAAGGATCATCTAATGTTTAGTTTGGAAGAGTTGACCAAAGAAATCTTAATTTAAAGGAAATCATAAGGAAGAACTTAAGTGGCTAGGGGATCTCAGGTTTAAGCCTTGGTTTTGGCCAAAAAGGAAATTGTATGGTTTGACCCATATAACTAAATCTATTAAGAGAAATTTTGGACTAAGCCCTTTCAAATGGAAAAATTTACAAAATTTAAGATGGCATTCCCTATTGATATGGTGGAGCATTTGAAATTTGGGGTTTGGTTAGACCTATCCTTAGCCTTATTTAGATTGATTGATGAGAGCGATGAGAAAGATATGGTTATAATGAAACAATTGAAATATTAAGATATCAAGTACTCGAGGTAATAAAAGTCAATAATTATGAAAAATCCTTGTTTGGCATGGCCTGTGCATAATTTTCGAGTTGGAAGCATTTGATCTATTAAAAAGAAGCATGAAGTGATAGCATGAAAAAATTGGAACCTCAAAACATTAGAGTAACCATAATATCAAGCACTAGGATAACTGAGGGGTGATGTCATGATTTGATGACATGGTGATGCCATGTGTATGACATGTGCCACCTATAATTGGTATTTTTCAGATGCCAACCTTGCAAATATGAGTGACATGTGGCACACAGCAAGAGTTCCACATGGAAGAGGACATGTCCTCTTATCCAATGTACTAGGTGGTTATTTTTCATCCATGGTTGATGTCACGACCCTATACTTGTTGTAAATTTCGGATTAAGAAGTGAGTTGGGGAAGTTTCATATGAGTTAGAGGGTTTGAACCACATGTGTTCAAAATATCCTATGTTTCATATTAGTTGGGTGAAGAAATGTAGACTTAATGTCAACTATCTTGAGTAGAAAACAACATTGAAGGGAACAAATATGATAGCGGATAGACTAAAATAGGTTTTGGAGAAGATCCTTGATCTTTGTACTGCAGGTGTTGAGAGTGTAACATGAAGGGATTTCCTCGTTAAATGCAGGGACACACTAGAGGAGAGTAGTTGGGAGACAGAGGATTCACTATGGATATGGAAAAAGATATTTCAGAGTTTGTTGATCATTTCATGAGGTCAATAGGATTTCTGAGGACGACAATGACTCATGGTGGGTGAGGATGTCAGGACCCCAAGTCATCATCACCCAATGCGGGCGCACATAACCAAATCATGGGAGATCACGCCTGAATGTGAGATGGTGGCACAATGGGTGGGAACGCTCTAAGATGTGATACATGTGGTCATAGTGGTAGATGTGTATGGGCGACTCGTGCAACGGGTGCCTAGAGGTCAACACGGTAGCCAGTTAAACTTGGTGAACACATGTGGCAAGGACCTGACAGAGGTTCACATCCAAGCAAACTTGACCGAGTTAGCGACAGATGAATATATTCTAAGTATTGAGCGGAATGGCCATGTTGATTTTATATGGTTGGGCGGATGAGAAATTATCTTCGGCCAAAGCTATACATGTAGGGGTTTTGTGTAGGAAATGTTGGGTCGGCCATGAGCTGAGCCCCACCAAAACAACACATTCATGTTAGAGCTGCACCCTATAAATAGATGGCCAATTAGAGTGTGAGAAGGCATCCTCAAACACTTGATGAAGAATAACAAATAGTTCATAGTGCGAAGGGTTATATGTAACATCAGGTGGCTTAGGTGAACTCAAAGAAATGTGTCTGCGATGTGCAAAGCTTGTGTAAAAAAAATGTGTGTAGTAGCATGAATGAAAGTGAACTGCATTGAACAGTGGGGCAGTAGATTAAGGTAGTGTGCGTACAGGCTGTGAACAATCAGGTTACTACAATGGGTTGATTGATTTTTGGGAGTTAGAGCACAGAGTGACTCGAGGGTTGTGTAGACTCAGTTGAGTCATGCAACGTTCTTGGGCAGGATTTGAACCATGTGCAAGTTATTTTATCGTGGGAAGGAAATGTGTGCATCTGGGCCATGGTGTGCACGATTCTATTGTTTTTTCTAAAAGCAAGTATTAAGCTAAGTGCAACCCGGAAATGTATTGTAATGTAATTTTATGAATGAAATTATAAAATTGACATTATTGTTTATTGTTTGGTCTCATGCATGAATTTTATTGTTGTTTTTATGTTTATTCCAAAAACATAACATTTAATTGAAAATAAGAACAAGTAATAATATTTGGAGGCAAAGTCTGAAAATTATGATGCAAAATACTAGGAATGGATATTCAGTCAGCATTGCACGAACCGCCAATGAGGTGAATGGACTTAGGGGCATGAAAAACCTGAGTGACTTGAGAGACCCACAAGTCAACACTTTTCCATTGGGAATATGTGCGATGGAATTTTATGTGGAGTTGGATGACTTTACACATGGGAGGTTGATGTGTTGTGGAGTGATCGGGCGAAACTTCACTTGGGTGAAGGGTCACGATTTTGGCTGAACAGGACTATGCATTGTTTATATATATGAGGTGTGGATAGTTCTCAAAGGAAACATCATATCATTCACAAGTTCAGAGTTCAAGTTCTAAAGTTATAGTGCAAGGATGAACCGAGAATAGGCTGAGCGAGTTTATGAGCCCATAAGGTGGGAAGATGGACAAATGAATGGAACGTTGGGCAGAGGTGCATGCAAGCAATGAATCTCTTGCACGATCACATTCAGAAAAATGTGAATGTGGGCTAGGTGGAGAATGTGCAGGAGACTAGGGGTGGATTTGGGTGACCATTGAGCAGAGTGAAATGCATTCAGGAGTTAAGCATGGACAATTCAGGTTGGCTTCGATGCATGCAACGAGTGACACGAGTGAACTTGTTGCACGACAACAGGTCACATCAAGAAAAAGTGACTTGGGTGACCCAGGCCGCATGATTTTTTTGCAGAAGTTTATATTTAGATTACAGAGGTAAATTTGGGGTTTCCAACAAACTTAGGTGTTGTTGAGTGGCATTGTTGCATGACTCAAGAAGATTTTTTGGGAATAATTTTGAAGGGGTGCATGTTATTGCACGAGCTTTGGAAAAATTGTATAATTGTTGTAAAACTGTACATTTCTGAACTGTTGTATAGTACCGGGCATACTTTTAGGTAGTTTCCCCTCCCAATTATGCATGGCCGTACTTGTGTGATGGTTGTGAATGTTTAATTACTGAAAGATTAAATATTCAATTTTAATGTTATTCCGTTACATATTAAAGAACACTTTATTGGAAATTGACTAAGTGCTGGAGTTAGGCATAGTCTATGCACTTGAGTATTGGTAAAAATAAAATGTGTAGTAGTGCCACACCCATTATATGTGGTTGAAAGAGCACCACAAGTATAGGGCACTACTAAGTCAAGCTACGTTGATTATTCAGGAAGCAATAATAAAGTTGTAGGGTTGCATGTGGTATTGAAGCTTGTACTTATATCGATTAGTCTTAGTGAGACATTGGCAGGGGCAAGAAATTGGTCAGGGTCGAAGCTGCAAAACAAGAAAAGGGCGGGAAAATTTTAAGGATAGAAGTTTATCTTAATGTTTAGTGACCTTGGAGAATCTTGCTAGTCCCTAATATCCAAATTTTAAAAATTTTGAAGATAATTTCGTAAAAATATTTAGATTTATAATTATTTTATTTTAGACAATATATAATATTGGAAATTTTTAATGTAAAATAATTTTATTTTATAAAATTTGGGTGAATTCATTTTTAGAAAAATGGAAATTGGCAAATATTTTTTTTGGAAAAAGCATGGAATATTATCCAACCTGCTAATATTAGCCACTAAAATTTTCCCTGGACATGGAAAGTTGGGAAGAATTCCAACGGAGGCTCTTTGAGATTTACACAGGTTAAGGTGTATGAAAGAAGAGAACACATGGATTTGTGTTTAACTTGAAGTCTTGGAGGATAATGTTAAGGTAGAACTTCTTCGACTTGGTTGGGCAATGGAGTAGGATAGATCTGAAGATTGCGATGAAGAAGAAAAAAACGAGACATGTGAAGAAGAGGATGTTGCAATTGTATCAAAGATAGAGGAGGAAATTGATGAATAGGTTAAACCAGGATTGTAGGCATTGTATACATTGATGATGGAGGATACTGACTTGGGGAAACCCCATGGAGATATAAGTATTGATACTTGTGTTTCATTGGAGCTCTTGGAGGATGGACCATATGAAGGGGTGAGAAAAGGGATGAGTTATTTGTGGATTCCATGGATGATATTTCCTTGTATGGCTATGATGACACATTGTATATTGGAGAAGCAAGGATAATTTTTTGCTACAGAACTTGCTAGGGAAATTTGTGACCTCATGCTAGAAGGTTAAAATTCCCATTACAACGGTGGAACATGATGATATTTTCAATGGATGGGTCATGATCAACCATATGGAGAATTATCTAGGTTCTTGGCATGACTCACAGACTGAGTGGAGGAAGGTCACACTATTTGGGTAGACTTGTTCATGGTTGGAACCAAGAAGGAAATCTTGGTGGACATTTAGTGGGGGAGGCAACAGTGAAGGAAGGACCCATGATGACATATGAAGGTTGAAATGACCAAGGGAACTTACTTGGATGACTAGAGTTGTGTTGAGTATACTTTTAATATACACATGGAAAAACAAATTCATGGACATCGACATGGGATCATGGCAGACATTATGCAGGGACAATATGCAGGTGCACTTATGGAAATGCCACTAATGGAAATCAAGGATAACTGTCAAATCAGGGATGTTGAGCAGGATGGATTATCTAGTGTGACATGGAGACATTTTGGATCTGCAATTAGTAGTTAGAGTACAGCAACAAACAGATCTATAAATGGAAAGACATTAAGCATTAAAGTAAAGAGTTTGCTCCATGCATCCAATAGACAAGACAAGAACACGATTTTTTGAATGAATTTTTATATTACAGGGCACCTGGGAGGAAACAAGAAGGTGTATCCAGATCTCCTCAATGGGATGGGTTCTTTGTAGTCCTCAGCACTTCAGATCTAAGCTTTTTCTCTCTTGTAGATGTAGAAAACCCAATGCAGAAAATAGAGCTCAATGGGAGCAAATGATAGAAATGAGACCAAGTGTATAGATCCAGAGTGATCTAGTAGGCAACAAAAGGTGAGGAATGATGGGGAAGAACCCTCCTATTTATAACAAAATATTGGGTCATTCTAGAACTTGGTGCATGATTAAAATAATGTTAACCAAATCTAGATCCACCTTTATGGAATATTTTATTATATTCGTTGGAGGGAAAGGGTGTTTGACTTGGGTCAAATCCCTTGATTAGTGAAAAATAAATAAATAAATGATTTATTTATCTTTTTAAGGAAGTGGTTGGGATATAATCAAATAAATAATGATTTATTTGATTAATGGTGGTTGATTTTGTCATATTTAACAAGGAATATTATTTAAATAATTATTCCTAGAAAATAATAAGATAACTATGGGTTTATCTCATTAATTTCTTTGTTTTTGGGTTAAACATGAGTGGGAATAATAATTAAATTATGGTTTAATTAATTATTCCTTTTGGGGTTTCCTAATTAACATAGTGAAAGCAGTTTTACTTGGGGTAAAACTGGTCTTACATGGTGTACTTGGGTCCATCTAATGATGAAGAGTTAGATGACCAAAAATGGTGTAACAGATTGCCCCCAAATAAGTATGAGTGTCGAGGAGCAAATCGTATGACCGAAGTACGTTGTAAGAAGACAATCACTAGCTCATTTCATAGTATGTCGTAGAGAGAAAATTGAGGTAGATAGTGTGCCAAGGACTAGACCTCGGTAGACGAGACTCGCAGTGCAACAAGTTCTCCATGAGGTACTCATATTTATACGGGCGGGGAGGCATACCCATGCCCGCCCGTGACAAAGTACAAAAGAATAGTGTGGCGTGAACAAGGGACCGAACCATGCAGTCGCCCGGCATAACTCCAAGATTTGATAAAACAGCAATGAATAGGTCTCATATGCATATAAGTTGTCTGATACCACCAGACTAGAAAATAGCATCTATCTGAGTACATGAGATAAATACAACCCCAAATGCCCCCTGTAAATGGGGAAGGGCTCACAAAATCCGACTGGTACATGCAAATCATAGAGGTGCTGCAAGTGGCTAAGGCCAACATCATCAAAATCTGGAGCGGCATCAAAGGCTGCAATGAAGAGGTCATCCGGGCATGTGGGGGGCTACCTGCAGGGCCACCCCCTCATGAGGGCCGAGACATCTCACACACGCCCCGAACCACCAGAGTCATTGGTCAATGGACTGCCCAAAGATAATAATCTCGATCATAGGAGCTGGAGAAGCAATCAAGTCAAAGGGAGGTAAGAAATCCCCCTGCCTGATCCAAGGCACCGAACAAAAGTGGAAGCTGGAACCAAGGTACACCGCCCTCTAGACCCTGCTTCTGGAATAAAATGTGCTGAGGTCGACAGAAGGAGGTCCGCCTAAGGTGAGGCAATGAGAGATCCTCAACTAAGGCACGAGAGAATAGCAAATAGAGCGACGGACAGACTGACACTAATGATGATGGTGGAAATGGGAAGGATGGAGTGGCGAATGGACAAATTCCCTTGTTAGAGCATAAAGGGCATGAATGACATGGCAGCGACTGACACAATATCGAAGGGGACAAGGGACAGTGGGGCTGAAGGTCATGAGATGCGACACAAGAGAGGAACCAAGCAAAAAAGAATGGAGGGCTATAGTAGGGTGTAAAAGGATGCAGGATAGACTCCATGAATGCAATGATGACTCAACTCGGATGCTCTAAGGAAGGGCGACTAGATAATGCTGCCACATAGTAACGGCCCCAATGGGGGGTCATAGAAACATGAGTACAAGGTGGGCACTCATGACGAAAATCAACACGAACATGGACAAGTAAGGGGGCGATATGGTGCCCCAAGTACAAGTGTCGTAAGTGAGGAAATTCGATTTTAAGGGGCGGTGAAGTGACCCTTTGTGGAGAAATAGTGTGTAGGGGCAAGTGGTGCCCCCCAGAATGTATGGGGGGGGGGCATATGGTGCCCCCAGTTTTTGGATTTTGTTTGTAACATGCTATGGGCGTGTCGGATGTATATGTATGGGGGGGCGTATGGTGCCCCCAGTTTTTGGAACATGCTATGGGCATGTCGTAAGTATATGTATGGGGGGGCGGATGGTGCCCCCAGTGATGTATGTAGGGGCAGGTGGTGCCCCCATTTTTTGAGTTTGTGTGACATGCTGTGGGCATGCCAAAATGTATTTATAAAAAGGGGAATCTAACCACATTTTAATGATGTGGTGTGCCATTTGTTCTGGTTATGGTTATGCAGTTTGAGAAAGGAAATGGTGTGTTACCAATCTCTTTTGGTACTGCATATAGGGATCAAATGGACTTTAAGTTTCCGAATTGGCATACCTGGTGTCACTATCCCAAAAGGAGGATTTGGAGATAATGAACTGATGCTCTCGTAGAAAAGTTATAGGTTGGTCAACAATAATGTCTAAGAGACTGGGTTGCTGATGTAAGATGAGGGAACGATAAGGGGTATCGTCCCGAGAGTGATCTGAAGTGATATGGGACTCTAGAGGTTCTTCTAAATGTGGAAGAATACTGGGTCTAGAGTCAACACGACCAGATACACTAGGAGAGTGGTGGAGAATGGCGTCTCATGGTCTCTCAAATGTGGGTGCCCCCTTACCCAAACATTGGGTTTTGATGTAATGGCCACAAGGTGGATGTGGTGTCAACGCATGGGTTCGATGTAAGGGGGAATAGATAAAGTCAGGGGTGTGAATTTCTTCCATAATGTCGTCATCGTGATAGAGGATGGGGTGACTGGTGGAAGAAGAACCACCTGACATGGTGAAGTGGCCTGAATCATCATCATGAGAAGAGAGGTTCACATGCGCATCGTCACAATGGGTGACCGAAGAGTAAGTAGATAACGGATCTACCGATGTTGAGCCCAAGATGACCGCTGAAGGAAGTTCAAGCGAAACAACAGGGAAGGATTCAGATGGAACGTTCCCCAATGGTCTCATGGATGATGACAGGTACAAAATGGTGACTGAGGGCTCCGTTGGCTTAAAAGCGGGAGGCGGAATGTGAATGTCCTCTGGTCCGATTGAAGCGGCCTTGAATTGGTGGTACAAGTCCAAGGAGGAACGGTACTCGTCAAGGCGGGGACAGAGGTGGGTGTAATGGCCGTGAAAATCGCACAAGGCACAAGGGTGGTTTGTGCGCAAGTGTTTGAGTCTTGGGAGGGAGTCGGGGATAGTGACATGGACTTCTGGGAGATCAGAGTCGGGGAATGTCTCGTTGACCAGAAGCTTGAGGTGGGGAAATTCAGGACACATGTGAGTGGCATGACCGACGACATCACACAAAGCGCATCGAATGGCGGGCTTTGGTGGTCGTGGGAGGGTAAGGGATGTCGGGGGGGCCAGATCTTGATGGGTTTCCCCCTTTCGGGCTTTGCCTTTCTTCCCGGGAGCCGTCACAACAGGAGAAGGGTCCTGTGGAGGTGCTGGGGGCACAGTGGCTATGGAGGAAGCGAGGGGAACCGGTTGAACCGGTGTCAAAGCCATATAAGGTTTGGGGTGATAAGGGGGGGGGGCGGGTGGTGGGTCAATGTACCAAACCGGAATGCCCAAGGTCAAGTTAGGGAGAGAGAGGGTGGCCATGACGGGGACAGAAAATACTCCGGGAGGGGGAGCCAAGAAGGGGATCTGTCCAGCAGGGTAATGACCAGGAGGTATGGCTCCGAGATGGTTAAGGCCAGGGGGAATCGAACCTGGAGGATAAAGAGGTTCGGGGATACTAGCTGGAGGGCCAGAAGGAGGAGGTTCGGCTGGCTCAGATGAATGGCTAGGAGCGGGTTGCGGAGGGCAGGGAGGAGGTGGCTGACTAGCCGAGGCAGGCCGTTTATGGGCAGCCTGAGATGATTGCATCATGCAAACATTCGACAAGCTAGGATCAGTAACAGGAGGGGGGGGAAGATGAGGAAAAGTACCAAGCAGGGTGGAATCTTTATAGACGCCGGGGGAGACACTGGTCAAGGAATCGACGGTTTGCTTGTTGGTTACAGAAGAGATGGTGGTATCGGAGGAGGTCTGAGATGGCGGCTCATGATAAGATCGCTGGTCAATGGTGACTATCTTCCCATTATGTGGAAAAGAAATCTTGCGGAAAACCGCGGATGGGACAGCAGACATGGCATAGGTGTAACTTCGCCCCAATAGAATGTTGTAGTCTTGAGGGGCGTCAATGACTTCGACGTCAACGCAAACAGTCTTACCGGCTAGGGTGATGGGACAGTTACGAAACAGGCCAATAGCCTGGGAGGTATGACCGTCCCACGCTCGAAGGGTGATCGTGGAAGGGGCCAGCTCAGGGGATCCGAGTTGCTGCCAAACCGAAGCAGACATCACACAAGTGGATGCCCCCTCATCAATTATACACCGGGACACAGTGGCGTTCCGGATTTTGACTGGGATTTGGAAAGCAACGGAAGGAGGAAGAGGAGGGTGGTCCGATTGAGTGGCGTCGAAAACAATCATTTGGTCATCGCCAGGATCAACAGCGCTCACTTGCGTATAGTAGAGCCTTCCTTTTGGGAAGGGCACGATCGGAGGGATTTCCAGTGGTGGAAATGGCGGATTGTGCCAAATCATCTACTATACCGTACGATTGGGCGCTTCGACCGTGGCGAAAGATTTCGGCGTAATGGACCCTTTGGAATCTTTGGGTGAACCTCAAATTTGGGTTGAGGGATGTGTAAGGGGCCACTGGGTGTCGAAAGAGGCTCCGTAGAACCTGAAGATGGAGGCTCGGGAGCAGACTGAGCAGGAGGCTTGGGGTACTGGCGAGACCGAGTTTGAAGGTGAAGGTCGACGGAAGGGGACGAATCGGAGCGCATCATAAGGATCTGGTAGTCAGGGGAACCAGAAATGGACGAGGGTGTGGCTGCATGGCTGTCGGGGGGTTGGGTAGCCACGAATCCCTGTTGAGGGAAAGGATCAGTGAACACAGCTGGCGGGGTAGTGGCCACATTAGGAGGAGCGTGAGGGGAGGCGTGTTGTCCGCGCAATATGGCTTGAGACTTCCACATCTGTCGCATCTGGGGTAAGAGAGGACAATCGTGAGTGTAGTGACCGTAATCACTGCAACACGAACAGGGCTTGTTTGTGCGAAGCGGCCTGTCCGGCCTGGGCGGGATGCCCTGAGGCTGGTTGCTAGTGTTAGGGTCCATACCAGAATTGGGTCCTCGGTTACCGGGGGTAGATGGGTTCTGGTTGCCACTCCGCCTTCTTTGAGAAGAAGGGGGAATAAACGCACCCTGCTGTGCAAATACTTGCCCTGGAGGGGGTTGTAAGGGCTGTTGCATGTGGTGAGGAGGCAAGGGAGGCGGAAGCGCATATGCTGGAGGAGTTGGCGCACCAGGCTGCGGATAAAAGTAAGGGTTGGGTTGGGCAGCATTGAGGTAAGCAAGAGGTTGGGCAAAAGGAGGAGGCATGCCGTATCCTGGATATATGTTGCCGGGAGGGGGCAGAGTGCTAGAGGTGCTGGCCCCTCCCTGAGGGAGGCCATGGCTCATAGGAGGGTGAGCAGAGGGGTGGGAAAGAGATCCAACAATACCGTCTGCGGAATGAGATGCCCCCGGGGCGTTAGCGCCACCGGGCCTGGGGATGTCAGGGAGAACGGTATAAACATAACCAGATTGAGCGTAGATCAGGTCATATTTTAAAGCTATTTGGAGGGCGGCTTCTTCAGATTGAGGAAAGTGAGAGGCGACATCTTTGCCGATGGGAGATGGGAGGGTGCGAAGGAACCAGCCCATGTAAACCCGATCTTCAAAGGGAGGGGCTCGACATAAGCTCCGTCTTCGTCGCCATTCCTGAACATGGGCAGAAAGGCGTGTGGAAGAGGATTGCTTAAATGAAGTCAAGAGCTCCATACCAGTGTCGTATCGGAGAGGGAGCTGGAAGTACGATAAGAAGGCTTGGGCAAGAGTCTCGAACGTGGTATGGGAGGAAGTGGCCTGTTCGACATACCATTTAGAAGCTTCGCCGGTAAGTGTGCGTTGGAACAAGCGAAGACGGATGGAGTCATCGGTAATGGAGTTGGAGGAACACCACATGTGGAAAGACCGGACGTGATTGGTTGGGTCTTCACCATTAAGGCCCTCAAACTTAGGGATATCAGAGGGTAGCTTGGTGGGCATAGCGGGCCAGGTAGTATTATGGTGAATGGGGTCATTAATCAACTGATGGAAATCGGGGAGGCTGAGGCCTGCAATGTACGGCAACACAGGGGTGGCCGGAGTAGTGGTTGTGAAGGTTCCGCTAGAAGTAGGGCCGGCATTGGGGCCGGGAGAACCGCTAGCATTAGGCCCTGGTCCAGACATGGTGAAGGTAAAAGGGGGAGAACCGGAAGGAGAAGGGGGACCCGATGAATCAAGAGAGGAGTCGGAGTGCGGACTCGAAGGTGGACTGGCTCGACGACGACGGTGCGGAGCAGGTCGATCAACCGGAAACTGAGGATGAAGGCCAAGAAGTCTCCGGGAAAGGCGCCTTTGGGGCGCAATGATGACAGGAAGAAGGAAACCGACAAGGGCAGAAAGGGACAGAATCAAGAAGGTCAAGGGCAGATAAGGTGCAGTGACGATTGATTTTAGAGTCTTTGCCAAGCGGTGTAAACCAGGCGCTTCTTCACTTAGGGTCAGTGTGTGGTGTGCGTTAATTTTAATTTTTAAACCCTTTCCGTTGTTGAGAGAAAAAAAGTGTGCAACGTAGCTGAAAATAAACCTACAGAGAACAGAATAAAAATGCTGAAATAACAGAAAAATAACAGCTACATATGCATCTATCAAACCCAAGAAAGTGGGTCTCTCAAAACTATGCTGAAAAGAAAGGGAAAACTATGGAAACACACACAAAGGAAGCTCAACAGATCTAGGGTCAAAGGGGACAGAGATCCGGAGGATAAAGCTGCAGATAAGGGATGCAGATCACAGCCAAGAGACAGAGGCAAGGTGGCTGGAAAAAGGGAAATCAGCAAAAAACCGGGGGGGGGGCAAGGCAGAGGCCTTTAGAGGAGGTCCAAACAAAACGACAAGAGGTGATTTGAAAGGAAAAGAGGCTGATTTCGATGGATCTGGAGGTGAGGTCACAGATCTGGAAAAAGAAAGGGCTGAAGCTCTGAAACCGACGGCTGAAACAGCTGAAACTCTTCCACAAAAAGTGGAGGGTACTAAAGCCCTAAGGGGCTGGGTTCCCACTTAGATGAGTAAAAACAGATCAGATCTTGGTCAAGGCGGGCTGAGACAGAGGCTGGAAAACCCTGGCAGAGGCTGCAGCAGAACCCAGAAAAATTACAGAAAAAATGCTGAAAAAAAAGGGCAGGTCGCAGGTTCTGACCTGATCTGAGTTGAGGTCGCAGGAAACAGGCCAAAAGGTGCGTCCAGGTCACAGGTTTTGGGCCAAAAGGTGCGACCCCCCCGTTCCGGCTGTTTCGGCGGCAGATTTTCTGAAAAATTGTCGTCTCAGGTGCGGCTGGTGTCGCTTACCTGCGCAATAGGGCCAGAAACACACGGAAGTTATAAATTTTAGGTTTTTAGGGTTTTATGTGAGAAAAATGACATGAAAAGAGGAAAACTAAGCAGCTAAAAAAGAAGCCCTAGGGCCTGAAGTAGCTGGATATGCAGGAATATAAAAAACGACAGCGGTCGTAATTTAAAACCCGTGTGGAGTCGCCATTTGTTAGTATGAATTCTTTGTCGAAGCGTACGAAAAAGAACCACTTTAGCTACGCATAACTAATAGCCCTAACAACAATAATGGCTGCAAAACATCTTCAGATCTGCAATTAGTAGTTAAAGTGCTGCAACAAACAGATCTATAAATGGAAAGATATTAAGCAGTGAAGTAAAGAGTTTGCTCCATGCATCCAACAGACAAGACAAGAACACGATTTTTTGAATGAATTTTTATATTACAGGGCACCTGGGAGGAAACAAGAAGGTGTATCCAGATCTCCTCAATGGGATGGCTTCTTTGTAGTCCTCAGCACTTCAGATCTAAGCTTTCTCTCTCTTGTAGATGTAGAAAACCCAATGTAGAAGGTAGAGCTCAATGGGAGCAAAATGGCATAAAATGAGACCAAGTGTATAGATCCAGAGTGATCTAGTATGCAACAAAAGGTGAAGAATGATGGGGAAAACCCTCCTATTTATAACAAAATATTGGGTCTTTCTAGATCTTGGTGCATGATTAAAATAATGTTAATCACAACTAGATCCACCTCTATGAAATATTTTATTATTATTTGTTGGAGGGAAAGGGTGTTTGACTTGGGTCAAATCCCTTGATTAGTGAAAAAATAAATAAATAAATGATTTATTTATCTTTTTAAGGAAGTGGTTGGGATATAATCAAATAAATAATGATTTATTTGATTAATGGTGGTTGATTTGGTCATAGTTAACAAGGAATATTATTTAAATAATTATTCCTAGAAAATAATAAGATAACTATGGGTTTATCTCATTAATTTCTTTGTTTTTGGGTTAAACATGACTGGGAATAATAATTAAATTATGGTTTAATTAATTATTCCTTTTGGGGTTTCCTAATTAACATAGTGAAAGCAGCTTTACTTGGGGTAAAACTGGTCTTACATGGTGTACTTGGGTCCATCTAATGATGAAAAGTTAGATGACCAAAAAATGGTGTAACAGATTGCCCCCCAGCGTGCGAGTGTCAGGAGCAAATCGTATGACCGAAGTACGTTGTAAGAAGACAATCACTAGACAACAAAAGGGTATGTCAGAGAGAGAAAAATGAGGTAGATAGTGTGCTGAAGGACTAGACCCTGAGGAGACGAGACTCGCAGGTGCAACAAGTCTCTGTTATGAGAGGGTACCTGTGCTGAAGGCGGCGGGGAGGCATACCTATGCCCGCCGTGACAAAGTACAAAAGAATAGTGTGTCCAGTGAACAAGGGACCGAACCATAGAGTACAGCTGGCATAATCAAGAGCCAGATAAAAATACAATGAATAGTCTCACATACATGCCGTGCCTGGGATAACAGCCAGGACTAGTACAATATCATCTGAGTACATGAGATAAATACAACCCAAATGCCCCCTGTAAATGGGGAAGGGCTCACAAAATCTGACTGATACATGCAAATCATAGAGGTGCCGCAAGTGGCTAAGGCCAACATCATCAAAATCTGGAGCGGCATCAAAGGCTGCAATGAAGAGGTCATCCGGGCATGTGGGGGGCTACCTGCAGGGCCACTCCCTCATGAGGGCTGAGACATCTCACACACGCCCGGGAATCATCAAGAGCTGCTGCTGGGTCACTGGACTGTCCAGTATACGAATCTCGATCATGCTGAAAGGAGCTGGAGAAGCAATCAAGTCAAAGGGAGGTAAGAAATCCCCCTGCCTGATCCGAGGCACCGAACAAAAGTGGAAGCCGGAACCAAGGTACACCGCCCTCTAGACCTTGCTTCTGGAATAAGTGTGTTGAGGTCGACAGAAGGAGGCCCGCCTTAGGTGAGGCAATGAGAGATCCTCAACTAAGGCACGAGAGAAGAGCAATAGAGCGACGGACAGACTGACACTAATGATGATGGTGGAAATGGGAAGGATGGAGTGGCGAATGGACAACTTCCCTTGTTAGAGCATAAAGGGCATGAATGACATGGCAGCGACTGACACAATATCGAAGGGGACAGGGGACAGTAGGGCTGAAGGTCATGATATGCGACACAAGAGAGGAACCAAGCAAAAAATAATGGAGGGCTATAGTAGGGTGTAAAAGGATGCAGGATAGACTCCATGAATGCAATGATGACTCAACTCGGATGCTCTAAGCAAGGGCGACTAGATAATGCTGCCACATAGTAACGGCCCCAATGGGGGGTCATAGAAACATGAGTACAAGGTGGGCACTCATGACGAAAATCAACACGAACATGGACAAGTAAGGGGGCGATATGGTGCCCCAAGTACAAGTGTCGTAAGTGAGGAAATTCGAGTTTAAGGGGCGGTGAAGTGACCCTTTGTGGAGAAAATGTGTGTAGGGGCAAGTGGTGCCCCCCAGAATGTATGGGGGGGGGCATATGGTGCCCCCAATTTTTGGATTTTGTTTGTAACATGCTATGGGCGTGTCGGATGTATATGTATGGGGGGGGCGTATGGTGCCCCCAGTTTTTGGAACATGCTATGGGCATGTCGTAAGTATATGTATGGGGGGGCGTATGGTGCCCCCAGTGATGTATGTAGGGGCAGGTGGTGCCCCCATTTTTTGAGTTTGTGTGACGTGTTGTGGGCATGCCAAAATGTATTTATAAAAAGGGGAATCTAACCACATTTTAATTATGTGGTGTGCCATTTGTTCTGGGTATGGTTATGCAGTGTGAGAAAGGAAATGGAGTGGTACCAATCTCTTTTGGTACTGCATATAGGGATCAAATGGACTTTAAGTTTCCGAATTGGCATACCTGGTGTCACTATCCCAAAAGGAGGATTTGGAGATAATGAACTGATGCTCTCGTAGAAAAGCTATAGGTTGGTCAACAACAATGTCTAAGAGACTGGGTTGCTGATGTAAGATGAGAGGATGATAAGGGGTATCGTCTCGAGAGTGATCTGAAGTGATATGGGACTCTAGAGGTTCTTCTAAATGTGGAAGAATACTGGGTCTAGAGTCAACATGACCAGATACACTAGGAGAGTGGTGGAGAATGGCGTCTCGTGGTCTCTCAAATGTGGGTGCCCCCTTACCCAAACATTGGGTTTTGATGTAATGGCCACAAGGTGGATGTGGTGTCAACGTATGGGTTCGATGTAAGGGGGAATAGATAAAGTCAGGGGTGTGAATTTCTTCCATAATGTCGTCATCGTGATAGAAGATGGGGTGACTGGTGGAAGAAGAACCACCTGACATGGTGAAGTGGCCTGAATCATCATCATGAGAAGAGAGGTTCACATGTGCATCGTCACAATGGGTGACCGAAGAGTAAGTAGATAATGGATCTACCGATGTTGAGCCCAAGATGACCGCTGAAGGAAGGTCAAGCGAAACAACAGGGGAGGATTCAGATGGAACGTTCCCCAATGGTCTCATGGATGATGACAGGTACAAAATGGTGACCGAGGGCTCCGTTGGCTTAAAAGCGGGAGGCGGAATGTGAATGTCCTCTGGTCCGATCGAAGCGGCCTTGAATTGGCGGTACAAGTCCAAGGAGGAACGGTACTCATCAAGGCGGGGACAGAGGTGGGTGTAATGGCCGTGAAAATCGCACAAGGCACAAGGGTGGTTTGTGCGCAAGTGTTTGAGTTTTGGGAGGGAGTCGAGGATAGTGACATGGACTTCTGGGAGATCAGAGTCGGGGAATGTCTCGTTGACCAGAAGCTTGAGGTGGGGCAATTCAGGACACATGTGAGTGGCATGACCGACGATATCACACAAAGCGCATCGAATGGCGGGCTTTGGTGGGCGTGGGAGGGTAAGGGATGTCGGGGGGGCCGGATCTGGATGGGTTGCCCCCTTTCGGGCTTTGCCTTTCATCCCGGGAGCCGTCACAACAGGAGAAGGGTCCTGTGGAGGTGCTGGGGGCACAGTGGCTATGGAGGAAGCGAGGGGAACCGGTTGAACCGGTGTCAAAGCCATATAAGGTTTGGGGTGACCAGGGGGGGGGGCGGGTGGTGGGTCAATGTACCAAACCGGAATGACCAAGGTCAAGTTAGGGAGAGAGAGGGTGGCCATGACGGGGACAGAAAATACTCCGGGAGGGGGAGCCAAGAAGGGGATCTGTCCAGCAGGGTAATGACCAGGAGGTATGGCTCCGAGATGGTTAAGGCCAGGGGGAATCGAGCCTGGAGGATAAAGAGGTTCAGGGATACCAGCTGGAGGGCCAGAAGGAGGAGGTCCGGCTGGGTGAGATGAATGGCTAGGAGCGGGTTGCGGAGGGCGGGGAGGTGGCTGACTAGCCGAGGCAGGCCGTTTATGGGCAGCCTGAGACGATTGCATCATGCAAACATTCGACAGGCTGGGATCAGTAACAGGAGGGGGGGGAAGATGAGGAAAAGTACCAAGCAGGGTGGAATCTTTATAGACGCCGGGGGAGACACTGGTCAAGGAATCGACGGTTTGCTTGTTGGTTACAGAAGAGATGGTGGTCTCGGAGGAGGTCTGAGATGGCGGCTCATGATAAGATCGCTGGTCAATGGTGACTATCTTCCCATTATGGGGAAAAGACATCTTGCGGCAAACCGCGGATGGGACAGCAGACATGGCATAGGTGTAGCTTCGCCCCAATAGAATGTTGTAGTCTAGAGGGGCGTCAATGACTTCGACATCAACGCAAACAGTCTTACCGGCGAGGGTGATGGGACAGTTACGAAACAGGCCAATAGGCGGGGAGGCATGACCATCCCACGCTCGAAGGGTGATCGTGGAAGGGGCCAACTCAGGGGATCCGAGTTGCTTCCAAACCGAAGCGGACATCACACAGGTGGATGCCCCCTCATCAATTATACACCGGGATACAGTGGCGTTCCGGATTTTGACTGGGATTTGGAAAGCAACTGAAGGAGGAAGAGGAGGATGGTCCGATTGAGTGGCGTCAAAAACAATCATTTGGTCATCAGCAGGATCAACAGCGCCCACGGCAGATAGTAGAGCCTTCTTTTGAGAAGGGCACGACTGGAGGAGTTCCAGGGTGGAAATGGCAGCAGGGGATTGTGCCAAATCATCTACTATACTATACGATTGAGCGGCTCGACCGGAAGCAGCATTTCGGCGTAATGGGCCCTTTGGAATCTTTGGATGAACCTCAACTTTGGGTTGAGGGATGTGTAAGGGGCCACTGGTTGTCGAAAGAGGCTCTGTAGAACCTGAAGATGGAGGCTCGGGAGCAGACTGAGCAGGAGGCTTGGGGTACTGGCGAGACCGAGTTTGAAGGTGAAGGTCGACGGAAGGGGACGGATCGGAGCGCATCATAAGGATCTGGTAGTCAGAGGAACCAAAAATGGACGAGGGTGTGGCTGCATGGCTGTCGGGGGGTTGGGTAGCCACGAATCCCTGTTGAGGGAAAGGATCAGTGAACACAGCTGGCGGGGTAGTGGCCACATTAGGAGGAGCGTGAGGGGAGGCGTGTTGTTCGCGCAATGTGGCTTGAGACTCCCACATCTGTCGCATCTGGGGTAAGAGAGGACAATCGTGAGTGTAGTGACCGTAATCACTGCAACACGAACATGGCTTGTTTGTGCGAAGCGGCCTGTCCGGCCTGGGCGGGATGCCCTGAGGCTGGTTGCTAGTGTTAGGGTCCATACCAGAATTGGGTCCTCGGTTACCGGGGGCAGATGGGTTCTGGTTGCCTCTCCGCCTTCTTTGAGAAGAAGGGGGAATGAACGCACCCTGTTGTGCAAATACTTGCCCTGGAGGGGGTTGTAAGGGCTGTTGCAGGTGGTGAGGAGGCAAGGGAGGCGGAAGCGCATATGCTGGAGGAGTTGGCGCACCAGGCTGCGGATAAAAGTAAGGGTTGGGTTGGGCAGCATTGAGGGAAGCAGGAGGTTGGGCAAAAGGAGGAGGCATGCCGTATCCTGGATACATGTTGCCGGGAGGGGGCAGAGTGCTAGAGGTGCTGGCCCCTCCCTGAGGGAGGCCATGGCTCATAGGAGGGTGAGCAGAGGGGTGGAAAAGAGATCCAACAATACCGTCGGCGGAATGAGATGCCCCCGGGGCGTTAGCGCCACCGGGCCTGGGGATGTCAGGGAGAACGGTATAAACATAACCAGATTGAGCGTAGATCAGGTCATATTTTAAAGCTATTTGGAGGGCGGCTTCTTTAGATTGAGGAAAGTGAGAGGCGACATCTTTGCCGATGGGAGACGGGAGGGTGCGAAGGAACCAGTCCATGTAAACCCGATCTTCAAAGGGAGGGGCTCGACATAAGCTCCGCCTTCGTCGCCATTCCTGAACATGGGCAGAAAGGCGTGTGGAAGAGGATTGCTTAAATGAAGTCAAGAGCTCCGTACCAGTGTCGTATCGGAGAGGGAGCTGGAAGTACGACAAGAAGGCTTGGGCAAGAGTCTCGAACGTGGTATGGGAGGAAGTGGCCCGTTCGACATACCATTTAGAAGCTTCGCCGGTAAGCGTGCGTTGGAACAAACGAAGACGGATGGAGTCATCGGTAATGGAGTTGGAGGAACACCACATGTGGAAAGACCGGACGTGATTGGTTGGGTCTTCGCCATTAAGGCCCTCAAACTTAGGGATATCAGAGGGTAGCTTGGTGGGCATAGCGGGCCAGGTAGTATTATGGTGAATGGGGTCATTAATCAACCGATGGAAATCGGGGAGGCTGAGGCCTGCAATGTACGGCAGCACAGGGGTGGCCGGAGTAGTGGTTGTGACGGTTCCGCTAGAAGTAGGGCCGGCATTGGGGCCGGGAGAACCGCTAGCGTTAGGCCCCGGTCCAGACATGGTGAAGGTAAAAGGGGGAGAACCGGAAGGAGAAGGGGGACCCGATGAATCAGGAGAGGAGTCGGAGTGCGGACTCGAAGGTGGATTGGCTCGACGACGGCGGTGCGGAGCAGGTCGATCAACCGGAAACTGAGGATGAAGGCCAAGAAGTCTCCGGGAAAGGCGCCTTGGGGGCGCAATGATGACAGGAAGAAGGAAACCGACAAGGACAGAAAGGGACAGAATCAAGAAGGTCAAGGGCAGATAAGGTGCAGTGACAATTGATTTTAGAGTCTTTGCCAGGCGGTGTAAACCAGGCGCTTCTTCACTTAAGGTCAGTGTGTGGTGTGCGTTAATTTTAATTTTTAAACCCTTTCCGTTGTTGAGAGAAAAAAAGTGTGCAACGTATCTGAAAATAAACCTACAGAGAACAGAATAAAAATGCTGAAATAACAGAAAAATAACAGCTACATATGCATCTATCAAACCCAAGAAAGTGGGTCTCTCAAAACTATGCTGAAAAGAAAGGGAAAACTATGGAAACACACACAAAGGAAGCTCAACAGATCTAGGGTCAAAGGGGACAGAGATCTGGAGAATAAAGCTGCAGATAAGGGGTGCAGATCACAGCCAAGAGACAGAGGCAAGGTGGCTGGAAAAAGGGAAATCAGCAAAAAACCGGGGGGGGGCAAGGCAGAGGCCTTTAGAGGAGGTCCAAACAAAACGACAAGAGGTGATTTGACAGGAAAAGAGGTTGATTTCAAAGGATCTGGAAGTGAGGTCACAGATCTGGAAAAAGAGGGGGCTGAAGCTCTGAAACCGACGGCTGAAACAGCTAAAACTCTTCCACAAAAAGTGGAGGGTACTAAAGCCCTAAGGGGCTGGGTTCCCACTTAGATGAGTAAAAACAGATCAGATCTTGGTCAAGGGGGGCTGAGACAGAGGCTGGAAGACCCTGACAGAAGCTGCAGCAGAACTCCTTAAAAATTACGTAAAAAAATGTCAAAAAGGGCGTCGCAGTTCCGACCTCGATCCGAGTTGAGGTCGTGTGTTTTGGGCCAGGGCAAAGGCCCTGCCTCGTGTGTTTTGGGCCAAAAGGTGCGACCCCCCCGTTCGGGCTGTTTCGGCGGCAGATTTTCTGAAAAATTGCCGTCTCAGGTGCGGCTGGTGTCGCTTACCTGCGCAATAGGGCCAGAAACACACGGAAGTTAGAAATTTTAGGTTTTTAGGGTTTTATGTGAGAAAAATGACATGAAAAGAGGAAAACTAAGAAGCTAAAAAAGAAGCCCTAGGGCCTGAAGTAGCTGGATATGCAGGAATATGAAAAACGACAGCGGTCGTAATTTAAAACCCGTGTGGAGTCGCCATTTGTTAGTATGGATTCTTTGTCGAAGTGTACGAAAAAGACCCACTTTAGCTACGCATAGCTAATAGCCCTAACAACAATAATGGCTGCAAAATATCTTCAGATCTGCAATTAGTAGTTAGAGTACAGCAACAAACAGATCTATAAATGGAAAGACATTAAGCAGTAAAGTAAAGAGTTTGCTCCATGCATCCAATAGACAAGACAAGAACACGATTTTTGAATGAATTTTTATATTACAGGGCACCTGGGAGGAAACAAGAAGGTGTATCCAGATCTCCTCAATGGGATGGGCTCTTTGTAGTCCTCAGCACTTCAGATCTAAGCTTTCTCTCTCTTGTAGATGTAGAAAACCCAATGCAGAAAATAGAGCTCAATGGGAGCAAAAATGGCAGAAAATGAGACCAAGTGTATAGATCCAGAGTGATCTAGTATGCCACAAAAGGTGAAGAATGAAGGGGAAAACCCTCCTATTTATAAAAAAATATTGGGTCTTTCTAGATCTTGGTGCATGATTAAAATAATGTTAATCACAACTAGATCCACCTCTATGGAATATTTTATTATTATTTCGTTGAGTGTGGAAAGGAAGGTTTGACTTGGGTCAAATCCTCGATTAGTGAAAAATAAATAAATAAATGATTTATTTATCTTTTTAAGGAAGTGGTTGGGATATAATCAAATAAATAATGATTTATTTGATTAATGGTGGTTGATTTGGTCATATTTAACAAGGAATATTATTAAATAATTATTCCTAGAAAATAATAAGATAACTATGGGTTTATCTCATTAATTTCTTTGTTTTTGGTTAAACAAAACATGATCGGGAATAATAATTAAATTATGGTTTAATTAATTATTCTTTTCGGGGGTTTCCCTAATTAACATAGTGAAAGCAGTTTTACTTGGGGTAAAACTGGTCTTACATGGTGTACTTGGGTCCATCTAATGATGAAGAGTTAGATGACCAAAAAATGGTGTAACACATTTTATAGACAAACTGATGGGGATGTTGTTAATATTTGGAAAACAATACCATGGTTGGATGAGAAACCTATGAGGAAATTCATATGACTTTCAGGGAAAGAACAACTTGTAATGGAATTCATGGCCAAGTCAATTTTGCTTTCCAAATTATTGGATGGAATTGAGGGATAGGATTTCATGATGATTTGGAGATGGTTGAAGCCATTAGAGACTTCAAATTATAATGGTATTGGAGTATATAATTCTTTGATGAGTTGACGTCAGGATGTGGCTTGACTTTGATGCATTATGGGATGCATAGTTTAGGCACATTATAGGGTGTGTTCATGGGGAGCTACTTGATGGATATGATTGAGACAAGACACTTTGGAGTTCGATGGTGTTGGAATGTTAGAGATGCCTTGGTTGCGTACACTTGGGAATTTGTTGAGTCTTTGGACTTAGCTACACTTTTGATGGACATGTCAACTCATTGATATAGGATCATGGGAAGCACATGGATGGATGATGAGGCAAGATTAGACTTACCCCCTTTGACATATTTTATATATTGCATATTACAGATGGGATGGAGATTGCTTCATGGAGCTAGATATGGCACACTGAGAATTAATTTGATGGGAGGAGTCCTTGACTAGGACCTCTCATACATGGATGATGATTCTTGGATATATGTGAGATTATTATGTATGTGACAGTTTGTGTCAGAGCTTGATTCAGGGCGAGTTGAGCTTTGGTGGAATTTTGAAGATTGAAGTTGAAAGGAATTAGGAAACTTTTCGAGGTATAAAATGCATCTCCTAATAAAATTATAAAATAATAGTGGAAATAATAAAATAATATTAGATTACATCATCAAATTTTAGAGGGAAAAAAGGAAATTTTATTTTTTCAACTTGTATTTTCAACTTATCTCCCTATCATTTTTCTCAAATATCGAGCGACAACACTCGTTGGATGCATCATTTGATTCATCATACAAGGAGTACCCATGTTTCATACTTTTGATGGACCCCTCTACACGAAAAATGATAAATACATGAAAAATGTGACTGAAATCATGTTTTTTCATGTATTTCTCATTTTTCATGTAGTGGGGTCCATCAAAGGTATGCAACATGGGTACTCCTTGGTGAATTAAATTTTTCATCCAACAAGTACTCCCACTTGAAATTTGAGTAAAAACATAGGGAGATAAGTTGAAAATATGAGTTGAAATAGTAGTTTTATTATTTTATTATTTTTTAATATTTTTAATTTTTTAATCAAAAAATGGTGAACCATCCCCCATGGTTGACATCATCACCTTGAATCTTATTGGTTCTTATAAATTGGACCTTGGTTGTACATTTTTCTTAAGAGGCCCATTTTAGACCTAAAAATTCCCCTAATGTTATAACATGCAGGACAACAGTTGGGACAAAGGCTTGGACATTTTAATGTTGTAGTTTGATAAAGGCATATTGCAGGGAAAATATCAAATGATAGTATATGTTACCTGTCACGGCCCTATACTTGTGGCACACCTCAAAAAGTATTCGTGTATTTTAATGAGCTCGAGTCACTGAGTGACCTATCTACATGTGGCAACTACACGTGACCTTCCTACTTGATCCTATGTCCCATCTTCATGACTCGGTGATTTTGCATGTAGCACGATGCAGATGAACTTTTTACACACGTTCTGCCCTGTCAGGTCAGCATCTGGCTCCGTCCACACTTCTGCACGTTCGATTTCCAAAACGCACAACTATGCCCTCTCTCTAATCCATGTTGAGTTGTCCGTCCCTCTGAACTACATGCTCATCCACTTGGATACTCACCATTTCAGAAGGAAATATCTTCAAATGACTTGATGATGCCATTGTGAACATTCCACATCGCATGAATATACACAATGTGCGGTCCCATTCAACTAAATATCGTGACCCTTAGCTCAAGATAAGGTTGACCCAGTTTTTACAGGTCAATTTGGGCATCACTCCTAAAACCCAGATCAATACAAATTAGGTTCTATCATACTCTAAATGAGTTGCTACATGCCTTAAACAAGTCATCCCATTGATGGTTTTCATCCATGAAAATTTCACTACTTGAATTCCAGTTGAAGTGTTCCATTAAGAAATCAACGCATTGCTAGACTGTAGTAAGTTCTTTACAGAGCATCTACTCTCATGCACGGTAGCATTGCAGAGAATCTAGGCCCACTTGATAGTGCATTGGTCGACTGGGAGCAAATGTTTCATAGGATTTCGGGAATCTTCACACCTTCTAGTGGCTTCTAGAACTTGTTTCAACTATCACACTATCTGATAACTTCAAATATGAACACCATGGAGCCATTGAACCTCTTATCCTCCTATTCCATTGAACAAGGAAACCTCTTCATCCATTTTTGGAAAATCCATTCAATGATCAATTAATGCTAAACCACCTCCATTTCGTATAAATTGAGCACTGATCATAGTGCAAAAGAGAGAAATAATTTTAATTAATAGAGTTACATTTGTGAGATCACTACTCTTGGAGGTTATCTGAATGTAATTTTATGTTGTTGGAGTGGTGTTTCTGATGTGATGAGGATAGGACTGAAGCTAGAGTGAGTTGACATCGAATCGATCCGATTGGTTGTAACTTCTCCTTCTACTTCATAATAAAGAGACGTTTTCCTTTCCTAATACATTAGTTCATGATTTAATATGTGTATTTTCAAATGAAATAAATTCAGTTTGATTAATATGAATAGATCATATGCCTTTATGTCATTTTAATTTTTTGTTAGCCATTACAGGTACCAATCAAGCGAGTTCAGTTCGATTGAGAGCGAAAGAAGTGACAAAAGAGAGACAAGGAATAGTGAAAGATCATAAGTAGGTGTTCTTATCTCATTTATTCATATTATTAAAGGAAAAGGTCAAGTGTCTTTAATTATTTGTTCTTAGTGCGACCACCACACTTAGGGAAACATATGTATCCGCAGGTTTGATTTTCGTAAAACAAATTGGCGACCATACTCAGGAGTCGACCAATCATTCTTGGTGGTTTTATCCTTGTTTATTAGCCTCTAGTAGACTTTAATTTATTTATTTCATTCATTTGAATGTGTTTTAGTAAAATAAGTGTGTTTGATTTCCCATTTTTCAGTTTACTCTGGCACCAACACACACTTGGTCTTGATGCAGTGTTCTGCATAACACTATTGGATTGGAGATAGTGCTCTGTAACACACTGTCTCCCACTCAGGGGTGCATTGCTCCTGTGACCAACCAAAAATCATCATATTTTTGTCTTTTTGCATCCATTTCATTGTCTTGTTTGCTGATTTTTCAAGTATTTGATTGCCTCTAGAGACCAGATTCCTTCTACTATTCTTGCCTCACTTTGGATGTTTGTTTCTTCAATGTTTCTTTTTGTTTCTTTATCATTGTTGAATAGCTCCAAAGTTCAAAGTTTAAATTTGATGAAATATTTATTTTCAGAAGAGGAATTGACGTTCAAGTCTTCATTTCTATAGAAAGTATTGGTTGATTGTTTGTGCATCATAGTTTATTTTTCTTTCATCTACACCTAAAAGAAATCGAAAAAAAAAACATGCATTTGCATATATGGATTATGAGTGTTGCATAGGAATAGTTAGGTAATTTGAATTTAGATTTTTCATTGTTGATTTCTTACAATCTGATTTCTCTGTCCATTGTAGCTAAGGTTTTCATTGTGGAAATTGAATCAAAACAATGCTTATGATCTTTATTGCATTCTAGGAATGTCAATTACATCACATGATGAACCTGAAAGGAAAACTTATAAGCAAGATCAACTTAAAATTTATCTCAATTAACCTAAGGAAGAATTGTCACTTAACGATAACATTTATAGGTTTAGGCTAGAAACGTGTTCCAACGTCATAAAACATAACAGTTGTCATTAATTTCCTGTGATATATACTGAGTGTGATACCTCATTCCACGTATGTAATTATATCAGAGCTCGTCCATGTACCTTGATTATATCAAGAGGTGTTCTAGTACAAAAAGTATAAGGGGATGCTCTTACTATGCGGTTTCGCATTAGACAATGCTAATATGGATCGGGCCTCCACGTACCATTGAGTATATTTAGGAGGAGAATATTAGGTTTCTTACCATCCATAGGTAACCGAGTTGTCTTCCTTCTACACTGTGATACACCGAACACATCATTCAGGGAGATTGCCTACCCATACATAAGTCTTTGGTTTACTAGGGTGGTATATTACAGTTTAGAGTTACTTCGTACTCCTTTCTCCTAGAATTAACCTCTTTTTGTTTTTGTTTTTTTTTGTATTAAAACCAATCAGCAATCGTGGAATAATATCAACCCTTTCCCCGTCATTCGCGTAGGGAAACGAATACACCACCTTTACCATCAAAAGCTATGCCTAGCAGAAGAAGGCGATCTCATCCTACCGAGTGTTGGGGTTCCCATGTTTTGGCCAGGTTGACAGAGACCAAAAGATGAGACAACATAGAACCACTTTTAGACCTTAGGATCTAGCCCTCCTAGGTCCAGAGAGGGATCTCTCTATGGTAGTCAAAGTGTATGTCTTTGAAGCTCTAAGTTGTGATTTTAGGCTAGTTGTAGGCTCATGGTTGTTTGTTTGATTGTTTCCGTGTTTACCGGAGGGAATCAGAAAAGAAGGACCAATATAAGACCAGGATGAGCAAAGAGGAAGCTTAGCGAGGACATGACTCAGAGAACATCAAAGCCATTGGCCTATGGAGTCAATAAAGGATTTATTTGTAATCAATGTGCAAGCTTTCGCCTGGGCTAGTCATCTAGAGCATTTGGATCTTCAAGGAGATATTTGGAATGGGACATTAAGGATTGAAAATGAAAGGAGGAGAACCATCTAATTCTCGTTTCCATATACATCAAAGTCAAAGGTCATTTAACTCCAAGCCCGCTTGGACAAAATTAGAGCCAATTACAAGGGATCTTAGAAAGGCTAGCTTCGTTGTGCAAAGATCCTAAAGGATAGCTAACACTATCCCCAAATCTGTTCCCAAACCTTCCGCCTAAATCCTACCAAGAATATCTAAACATGGACTTCATCAATTCATACATCGTAGAGTAGGCACATCATCCACTACACTGACAAATCAATTGAAATCAAAATTCAGATACACATATAAGCGTAAAACGTAAAAAGGCCGGGAGAGCAGCAATATAAGGTACCTATCAAGGGTAAATCTTATGCCAAACTTTTGATGCGAGCCGAAGAAACATGATGAAATGAAAGCAAGTCAATCACAACACAGAAAGGAAAACATCACCAAACATGTAGATCGCATCCAAAGAAACATGCTTGTCATATTAAAAACAACACCAATCGTGCACATCATAGCCCATAGCCCTAACATTCGGGCCCGAATACATCTAATCTAGCCTATCTTACAATATACACGTAGAACTTATCTCAAGAAGAGAATACTTGCATTTCACCGATATTCATCAACAACCATTACAAAGTTTTCTTCTGCTTTTATGTAGCAAGATTGAAAACTAAGATTCATCAAGGAGTAGGTGAAAAGTAAATTTATCATTAAACATCACAATGAATGCAGTGGCCGAAACCCATTCTCGCTTGACCTCGCTATGTATTTAATCTCCGTTTCACCTTCCTCGTGAAAGAATGATCTTCTCCTGCATCCGATCTCGACATTTTTGGTCAAGTAATTCTCGGTGTCTTCGATAAAAAATGAAATAAACTACCGTAAAGGCTCGCTACATAAATGCTACTATGGTTTTGAACCGTTGTCCGGTGGAATTCTTTTTCGTGGACACGGTGTAAATAAAACAGTACGGGTGCCCTCGTACTTGATAAAGAAAAACATTCTCACGACGAAACCTTGATATTACCTTTTTTCCCGGCGCTCGTGATCCTTTTTTAATCTATCCTCTGGGTCTGTGATCTATTGCTCTTCCTTTGAAAACACCGATTTAAGGTTCTCGATCTTCGTTAGCGTGCCTTAACCTTCCTTTTGCTCGTCGAATGACTCTACCATTTTCATTTTGCTTCGACGTAGCTCGGGCTTTAATGGTGATGGGAGATTTGCTGTGCTCGCACTGCTCCTAATGAATATTCTGCCTTCACCTTTCTTCCTGCCTGCTCATAACCACTACTGTGGGATGATCTTCCTCGGATTTATTTGTCTCAGGGGTAGCATAGAAGTTTATCATGGTGGCCATTCTTTCTTTATATCCTCGCAAGAACATGAAAATTGTGAAGAAATCCATGGACGAGGGTGGCTCGGTGATATGGATGGATGAAACGACGCATTTGGTGACATGGCGGAAGAAAATACGTAGGAAACAAGAAAACTTGCTCTTGTTGGGGTTGGCGATCACGTAGTGAAAAATGCATGAAAAATGAATGATAATTGTGAAAAGACACCAAAAGAGCTAATTATACGTAAAGGGCAGGGAGGGAGTACGAGTGTGCACGGAGCTAACGTGGCGAGGTAAGGTGGTGACGAGGAACGGTCAACGGAAGACAAACAAACCTGGGCCGTCCATCGGGGTGGAGATCGACGGTTGAGAACGGAAGATGGTGGGCCAACGGGTACGATGATCGGGCGTTAAGCAGCACGCAGGTTCGATGAATGAGCGCCGTTGGATGAGGGCTTCAAGATCTGACGGCCGAGGTGAATTCCGCTACCCGGCTTTCGTCCGAGAGATAATGTGCGAAATGGGCGGTTTTCGAAATAGTATGCTCAGACACGCGTCACCCAACGTATGGAATCGCTGGGTTCGCGGGAAATACCGTCGGCTATGGATGGGTGGTGCGGAATGAAACCACCGGTTTTGAAACGCGAAGGCGAGGTGGCAACCACCGTTTTGAACGATCTCCACACCGTCGGATCATACATTAATTTGGATGGCGGAGATGAACTACGGGGGGGCCAAGGTGTACGGGCACGGAAATTTGGAGTGACCCCCCCGTAGTCAATAACAACCGTTCGATCGGGTTGTCCCATATCCCGAGGAGTCAACTGCGGGGGCTCCATGGTTTGACTCTACGGATGGAGAAGAGCCTCCGCAGGGGAAAAGCTTTGGTCACGGGGCGAGGCTACATGGAGAGAAAAAGGAGCGCGGGGCTAAGGCCAAAGGGGCTAGGGCCTGAAATATGATTTTTGCACATTTTAAAGAATTTTTAGGCCCAAGGAAAGGAACGATAGGGAGGCAAGGTGGAGAATTAGGGAAATAAAGGGTGATGGGGGGTTTAAGGGGATTTTGGAGAATTTAAGAGGGTGATGGTGGGGATAAAAGGAAGAAAATGGATTTTGACAAAGGAAAGGGGAGGGTAAAATGAGGGTATTTGCAAGGGTATAAAGGGGCAATAGTGGGCCCTTTGAGAAATGGATCAGCAAAGGGGCTATATTTTAGGCACAGTACACAGAGACTTCAAGGAGGATGGGCTTTCAGGGGAAAGGCATTCCTTGAAGGCTCCCAAATAATCTAGCCCCTAGCTTGCTTGCCAAGAATTTCATAGGGGGGCTAACAGTGGCTCCACATGGGGATGGATTCTCCTTGGAGGAGTCAAGAAACTAGATATGATCTTTGGAGTAGGCCAGATGCCTGCTATCATAAGCCATCTTATTTCGTTGATTTTCAACTGCCACAAACATGATATATCAACAGAAACATTTTGCCAACCAAGATACCTACCCCACTATAGTCCTAAATGTTACCTTTGGGTGCATTTGAGCTTGCAGACCCTTTAAATTTTATTTTTCAAAACAAAAACAAACCTATTCTAAATCTACCCTTATTGCTCCATGAGGACAGATTAGACTGTTGGCCTCATACAATTCTCTACCTAATCTACTACCTGTTGGGATTAAACTGTCCAATAGGTTTCTTCACCTACATTCTAAGACAGGAAATTTAAACACAGCCAAGCCAGGATTAGACTGTCTGACTTGCTGGACAGAAACTTGTAGAAGACAAAACTATGGAGGCATGGAATTTTGCAACTTTGAAACATTCTTCTTTCTTTCTTGTGACTCAGGTTTTGAGCATATTTGAGTCACCTCTTTTCTTTGCTTCAGCTCTGGTTTTGGGCATATTAGAGCTGGTTCTTCTTTCGCTGCTAATCCAGATTTTGAGCTTATTAGGACCAGCTATTCTGATTCCTTTAGCTCGGATTTTGATCAGGTTTGAGCCATGATTTTTACTTCAGAGGTTCATGTTTTGAGCATGTTTGAACCTCTCTTTTCATTCTGTTTTTTGGAACATTTTCTCTTTTTCTGAAAATGAAAAATTGCAATGGTATGTACAATGGATATGAAACTGGAAATGGAAAATCAATAGAAGTAATGTTTGAGCATCCTGCCATTGACAGGACCCCCAAACAATTTTGTTCCATCAAGTTCTTGCAGAAAAAACGCATTAGGACCCACAGTGGCCTGGATTATGTATGGACCTTGCCACAGGCTGTCAAATTTACCATGCTTGCCTCTGTCCTCTCTTCTCGAATCCCATCTCAGAACCCTATCTCCAACCTTGAAGTCTAAAGCCTTGGTTCTTTTGTCAAACTGTCTCTTTATGCCTTCATGTACTCTGACAGCTCTGCTATAAACCTGCTCCCTTGTTTGCTGCAGATGAATAGTTTCATTTATTCTTCTCACCATACTGTTCTCTTCTGATTGGATCTCCTGAACAAGCTTGATTATTGGAACCCCAAGACTAGTAGGAAACACTGCTTCAGTCCCATAAACCAGCTGAAAGGGTGACATGCCAATAGATTTCTTTGTAGTGATCCTGTCTGCCCACAAGGCATGTATCAACTTTTTATGCCATGATCTTTTGTTCTCTTCTAGCAGCTTTTTAATGATCGTAACCAGGATTTTATTTGATGATTCAGCTAGGCCATTACCCTGGGGGTAGTAGGCAGTTGAATTTCCAAGCGCTATTCCGTACCTGTGATAGAAATCAACCATTCTTTTGGATCCGAAAGTAGCAGCATTGTCAGTGATTATTTTCCTTGGACCGCCAAACCAAGATAAGATGTAGTCCTCTAGGAACCTAATGATGACAGAGTCAATGGCATTCCTAGTGGGTATAGCTTCTATCCATTTAGTGAAGTAATCTGTAGCAGTTAGGATCCATTTATGTTGTCCAGAGGAGGCAGGATGAATTTCTTCTATAAAGTCTAGGCCCCATTGCATGAAAGGGCCTTCTATGGTGATCGGTTGTAGAGGGAGGGGAAGGAGATTTCTTTTGCCTTAAAAGATTTGGAATTTGTGGCAGGCAAGAATCATTTTATGGACATCACTAAAGAGTGTAGGCCAATAGTAACCAGCCCTGAGTATCTTATTTGCAGTGGCTTTCCAACTCAGGTGGCCTCCACATTCCCCGGCATGGAATTCTTGTTTGATTATTTCAGCTTCAGTTTCAGACAAACATTTCAGTAAAAGGCCATTTGGATTTTTCCAATATAGACTCTCATTCATAATGCAGTAATTTATAGCTTTGAGTTTTATGAATCTGGCCTTTGTTTTGGACAGTCCTAGAGGGGCATTGAGGTTAGTGAGCACGTAAAGGATATCAGCATACCAAGGAGAGTTCTGAAACTGCTCCTCAACATCTGGATGGGGCAATCCTTCCTGCTCATCTAGGGCATTTATCATATTAATGTCAAGGGCCTGCAAGTTTGATTCAGCCATTAATTGGGCTAGGCCTTGACCTTTGATTAGCTTAGTGGGTTTTATTTCAAGGTCGTACTCTAAAATTGTAGCGATCATTTGCCCCTTTTCCCATCTGGGTCTTGGGACAAGATATCTTTGACCACTATATTTGGCACGAAAGCAATAGTGTGTGAATGTAGAATGTACACCCTAAAGTCTTTTAAGGCCTTAATCAGAGCATATACCTGCTTTTCCATGATGTTGTACTTTAAGGGTGCATCTCTTAAGGCTTTACTGAAGAAGGCTATAGGCTGTTCATTACCTTCTGAATTTTTCTGCAGCAAAACTGCAGCTATTGTGTGTTGGGAAGCAAATGAAAAGATCAGAAAATCTCTTGAGAAGTTAGGGCTGATAAGGACAGGGGCCTGAGTGAGTGCAAGTTTTACTGACTCAAAAGATTTTTTGGCTTCAACAGTCCACTTGATTCCTGCATCTTTATTTAGCATTTCAGTCATTTTTCCAAGATGCTCTGCCAGATTAGGAATGAATCTCCTGAGGAAATTGATCTTCCCTATAAAGGACTGAAGCTCCTTGATGTTCCTTGGGTGTGTGATTTGCAGTATTCCCTCAACTCTCTGTGGGTCTATCTGGATCCCTTTCTCAGATATAATGTGGCCCAGAAGTTTACCTTCTTGCAGCCCAAAAAAAAATTTCTTAGGATTTAGGGACAGACCGTACCTTCTACATTTTTCAAAAACTTTCCTCAGATGTTCTAGGTGTTCCTTTTCAGTTTTAGAAAATACAGTCAAGTCATCCAAGTAGATAACTATGAAGTGTCCTATCTCCTCTGAGAAATCTATTTCCATCGCTCTCTGGAAGGTAGCTCCAGCATTCATCAATCCAAAAGGAATTTTCAAGTACATGAAGGTGCCCCATGGAGTGGTAAAAGTTGTTTTGAGTTGATCTTCTGGGAGTACCAGAACTTGATTATATCCTGAAAAACCATCAAGCAGGGAGATTCTCTTAGAGCCTACTACCTTTTGTAGGATATGCTCCATTCTAGGCAAAGGGTAGTTGTCTTTCAGGGAGGCTCTATTGAGGTTTCTGAAGTCTATGCATAGCCTGATATCCCCTGTTTTCTTCCTTACAACCACTAGGTTTTACAACCAATCAGAAAACCTTACAGGGACTATAATGCATGCATCATACATATTTTTAATTTCTTTCTCTACTGTAGGCAATTGTTTTGGATTGATCCTACGGAGTTTTTGTCTGAAAGGCTTCTGATTTTATTTTAGTGGTATCTTGTGTTGAATGATGTTGGTGTCATAGGCCTTTAAGTCTTCATAACTCCATGAAAACACATCAATGAATTCTTTAAACAAGTCAATGTATTTTTTCTTCATGTCTGCAGGTATAGACTTAGCCAATTTTATCATTTTGGGTTTGTCTTCAGTGCCAATGTTGCATTCTTCCACATCGAATCAGCATGTTCAATTGTGGGATTTTTTTCTACGTCATCAAAGTCAAAAGGGTCCTCTAAGGGTGCCAGGCCTCTGGGTATATTCTTGTCTTTGGCCTGCAATACCTCAACCTCTTCATTTTCTGCGTTTTCACTATTTTCGTTAAAATTTCCATTTTTATCAGAAAAAAGATTTATTGCTATGTTACAGGGAGTTTCTACGTTACAGGGTGTTTCTTCCTCATCTGAGGAATCTTCGCCTGGGTAGCTATCATCAGAGATCGAGTCTAAATCCGAAAATTTAAACTCATTCCTGCCCACCAGGAAATCTTCGATCTGTTTGTCTCCTTCGAAAACCTGCCAGTATTTTTCATTGTCTGGCACCGCAGGTCTGAATTTGGTCTAGATGATGATCTGTTGGTCATTGGGGGCCTTAGGATATGAACTAGCTAGGCAATCTAACCCATTAGCAACAACGTTTTGACCCCTAGGAATGAACACTAATTTATATTCAACGAATGTTTTCAACAAATCCAGAGTGTCATTCCTATATGCTCTTAGTCTGGGATGTTTTGCTGAATACTCACCATTCACCTGTTTTATCACTAACTCTAAGTCTCCTCTCATAGCTATCCTACGAGCTCCTAATTTCTTCAACAGATTCAAACCCAAAATGAGAGCCTCATATTCTGAAATGTTATTTGTACTTTTGAAATGCAGATTGACAGCATGACTCTCCGTGTGGTTATTCTCTGTGTTACGTACCCATACCCCTGCTCCAGCATTTTTCCTAGTAAAGGACCCATCAAAATTCATTTCCCACAGGGGTTCTTTGTTTAATTCATTTTCATCCCCTCCCCTACAGCTGGGTTCGCCATTATGTTGAGTTGTAAGGTCTGTACTAGGAGGGGGGTCATTTTGTGGTTCATTATGGGCATGGAGGTCGGGGAGGTGGCTAACTTGCTGTTTTTGTTCTGTTTCTATTTCATTCAGAGTTATATTTTCAACAGTTTGCCCATGGTCTTCTTCTTCATATTCTTCTAGAGTAGCCATTATGTTGAAATCCATGGGCTGTATGTTTGTATTTCCATTATCTGATCTCGGCTCTTCTGAGGATTGGTCATTGTAGAGAATGAAAGAGTCTAGATCTGTATGTACAGAGTATAATGGTGAGTTTTCAGGTTTCTCGGGGCTACTGACTAAGAATTTCATCTGAGACTCTCTATACAGTCTTCTAAGTTGGCCAAATATAGGGATAGTGGCATAAGAGCCATCCATCTGCATTGTTCCCTGCAGTTTGGCTCCCCATGATCTTGACAATAGCATGCCATACTTTGGTGGCACATCTGCCACCACCACATCCATGACCATACATTTAGTAGGAATCTAGGTTAAACTCACACATAATTCTTTGATGAGGCCTAGGCATTTTACTCTGCTAGAGTCAAATGAATATAAGTCTTTGTACGGTCTGGTGATTTCTAGGCCTAGCCTTTCCATCACTACCTTAGGCATTAGATTGTGTGATGCACCAGAGTCATGCATGGCATTATGAAGGATCTTGTCATGAATGTTAAGACTGATATAAAAAGGTGGAACTACCCCTTCTTGAAACTTTCCCTCAATCTTTGGACCAAACAGCAGGGCGGGTTGATCATCACTCAGATTTACAGTGTCACTATTTACACTGAGATTCAATGCTTTCAAAATCTGGCCTTTATATGTATCCTGAGTGGCCAAATCAGATAATGGTATAGAGATTTTGATTTTTGCAATCTCACTCTCTAGATTGAAAGTGGACTGGACCTTTGTAATGCTCAATTCTGTTTTATTAGCTACTGCCTTAGTAGCTGAATCAGATTGTGATTTCTCACTATGTACAAAGTTTGGAATAGTTGTATCAGGAGTACTAACTGAAGTGCTAGTACTGCTGGTTGGTTGACTTCGTTTTCTAGTGTCCTGGTTGTCCTTCTCCTTATGTTTACCAGAACTTTCAGCTGCTATTTTGTTGTCTGCAGCAGACGCTTTAAAGGATTTATTAGGTCTTTTCTTGACGGTTACCTCAGGAGTTTTGGCTTTGGAAGTATCTTGTCTTTTCTTGCTCCTAATTTCATATTGTTCCCTGACCTGTAACATGGCATCTTCAAATCCTAATCTGTAATCCTCAGTTTCTAACCATTCCTCATCCCAATATGAAGGTGTGGGCTGATCTTCTTTTGAGTCAGAGTTAAGGACTGAGTCCTCTACTTCAAACATGTTTATTGCATTCCCTTCAGACTCTTCTATGATTACCTCATCCTCATCTAGAAAGTTTTGGATAGGGGGAATAACTTGTTGATCTGATTCTTTCTGTCTGTTGGGAGTGGAATTGTTGTTTCTTCTAAAGTTTTGGTTCTGGTTTTGATTTCTGTTTTGGTTACTAAATGTGACAACCATTCTCTCCATCATTTGTTGTAGCTTATCCACATTTTTAGATAATCTATCATAGTTTGGATCAGAGGTGGAAGCTACATTGTCATCCCTATATGTTACCCTCTTCTCAGCTTTTAATCTTGCCCTTTTTTCCATTAAGTTTGATTCTATGGTTATGGCTCCTTTCTGCATGTCTTCCAGGGTGGTGTATTCTTTATCCCTAAGCTCATAGGCCATGTCGGCATCAAATCCATCAGGATACTTAGCCAGGGCCATTCCTTGTGGAGGTTTCATATGTGGAGGAAGAGCATTGTAAATGCTGTTGAATCTTTTTGTGTAGTCATGGACACTCTCCCCTACATTCCTCTTAAGGGATAGGTATTCTTCTAGGAGCTGGCGAGGGTTTGCTCTAACCTCCCATTTGTTTATAAAGGTCTGGTATAATGCAGGGAGATCTTGAATGCTGCCTGGAGGCAATCCTTTAAACCATTTCCTGACCTCACCCCCTAAGCTTTGGGCAAAGATTCTCATTTTGATTGTTTCGTCATCAATCTCCATATAATCAAAAGAGTCCTCCATTTTATCTACATGTTACTGAGTTGTTATGGACTCTTTAGCAGTGAAGTGTGGGATTTTTTACTGATAATCATTGGGCAAGGGTAACAAGGGTTGAGGTAAAAGCAAAGGTGCATACCAGGCTGCCATAATGATGTTCTGATGGGGTATAGGGTTAGCTTGAGCAGCTGGTATTTGGATGACAAGGATGTTTGGACCAGCAGAAATCTGTTGAGCAGATCTAGGGTGAGAGAGCCCCAAGTTTTGAAGGAAGTGAAAATCAGGTGGTGTGTAAGGAGGGGTTTCACTGTCCCTAGTGTTTTGACCACTGTTAGATGGTGTATTGTAAACTTCAAGGTCTTGCTGGTCTAAGTGATCGAATGACCTAGTTCTAGGTAATCTGTTGGGTAAGTCTAGGCCAGGGAGGTAATGTGATAGAGCTGTTAGGTCTTCTGGCGCAGAATTAGCTCTATAAATGTGACTGGAAATAGTTGGCCTTTTAGGTGTAGGATCTCCCTTGAGGATACTCTCTGGATTGTCAACTATTTCAGGTGGGTCAGGGTTGGGATAAGCTCTTGTGTGAATGGTTCTGAAAGCCAGAATGTTGTTTGTTAGCCAAGTAGCTTAACCCTATTTGTTACTTCTACTGTGGTTGATGCTGTCTCACAGGGATTGGTCTCCCAGTGGAGTCTGATTGTGAAACCAAGATAATCAGCAGGCCTACTAATCACCAGTGGAGTATTTTCGTTTAGGAACAAGGGATTCGCCAGGTGGAGGGTTTAGGATGTTTCTAGGGAGTACACTGTCCACCACAGTGCTCAGGAATCTCCTCTGAATCAGCAAGCTCCAACCAGAGATTGACTAGGAGGGAATTTACCAGATATGCCACCTCTGAAAAGAGGATGAGATCTAGAGGCTACCTGGCCCTTTCCAGGCTCTGTCTAAGAGTATGGCGGATATTCAATAATGGAGGTTGATTCAAGAAAGGGGTGACTTACTGTCAACCTAACCAGAGTTCTAAGTTTCTGAGTCTTGGAAGTGTGTAAGGTGAAATGTACTCAGATTCTCCCCAGCGGAGTCGCCATTATGTTGGGGTTCCCATGTTTTGGCCAGGTTGACAGAGACCAAAAGATGAGACAACATAGAACCACTTTCAGACCTTAGGATCTAGCCCTCCTAGGTCCAGAGAGGGATCTCTCTATGGTAGTCAAAGTGTATGTCTTTGAAGCTCTAAGTTGTGATTTTAGGCTAGTTGTAGGCTCATGGTTGTTTGTTTGATTGTTTGTGTTTGGTTGGAGGGAATCAGGAAAAGAAGGACCAATATAAGACCAGGATGAGCAAAGAGGAAGCTTGGGCAGAGACAAATGACTCAGAGAACATCAAAGCCATTGGGCTATGGAGTCAAGAAAGGATTTATTTGTAATCAATGTGCAAGATTTTAGTTGGGCTAGTCATCTAGAGAATTTGGATCTTGAAGGAGATATTTGGAATGGGACATTAAGGATTGAAAATGAAAGGAGGAGAACCATCTAATTATGTCTATAGATCAGGTCAGAGGTCATTTAACTCCAGGCTTGCTTGGACAAAATTAGAGGCAATTACAAGGGATCTTAGAAAGGCTAGTTGGTCATGCAAAGATCCTAGTGGACAGGGCTAACACTAATCCCCAGTGTTCCCAAACCTTCCAGCTAAATCCTACCAATAATATCTAAACATGGACTTCATCAATTCATACATCAGAGAGCAGGCAATATCATCCACTACACTGGTTAAATCAATTGAAATCAACATTCCGATACAAATATAAGCAGAAAACGTAAAAGGCTGGGAGAGAAGCAACATAAGGTACCTATCAAGGGTAAATCTTATGCCAAAATTCTGATGCGAGCCTGAAGAAACATGATGAAATGAAAGCAAGTCAATCACAAATACAGAGAAAGGAAAACATCACCAGCTGCTTTAGATCAGGATCCAAAGAAACATGCTTGTCATATTACAAACAACACCAATCAGGTACATCATAGCCCATATCTTGAACATTCAGTCTGAATACATCTAATCTAGGCCTATCTTACAATATACACAAAGAACTTATCTCAAGAGGAGAATACTTGCATTTCACTGATATCTCATCAAAAACCATTACAAAGTTTCCTTCTATGCTTTATAGCAAAGGATGAACCTAAGATCGACTGAAGGAGTAGGTGCAAAGTAAATGTATCATTAAACATAACAATGAATGCAGGGCTGAAACCCATTCTGCTTGACCTGCTATGTATTTAATCTTTGTCACCTTCCTCATGAAAGAATGATCTTCTCCAAATCTGATCTCGACATTTTTGGCTGAAGTACTCCTGGTGTCTTGATAAAAAATGAAATAAACTACTGAAAGGCCTGTCACATAAATGCTACGGTGGTTTTGAACTGTTGTCTGGTGGAATTATTTTCAGGGACATGGTGTGTAAATAAAACAGTATGGGTGCCCTGTACCTGATAAAGAAAAACATTTTGCTGACGAAAACCTTGATATTACCTTTTTCCTGTGCTCAGGATCCTTTGATCGATCCTCGGGGTATGTGATCTGTTGATCTTCCTTTGAAAACATTGATTTAAGGCTCTGGATCTTCGTTAGCGTGCCTTAAACTTCCTTTTGCTCTGCTGAATGACTCTACCATTTTCATTTTGCTTCTGACAGGGTAGCTCGGGCTTTAATAGTGATGGGAGATTTGCTGCAGAGTTCGCACTCTGTTCCTTTAATGAACATCTCGTCTCCATCTTCCCAGGCCTTCGTTCATAAATCCAGCTGCTGTGGATGATCTTCCTCGGATTTAGTTGTCTAGGTAGCATAGAAGTTTATCATGGTGGCTGTTCTTTCTTTATATCCCTACAAGAACATGAAAACTGTGAAGAAATCCATGGACGAGGATGGCCGGTGATATGGATGGATGAAACAGACGCATTTGGTGACATGGCGGAAGAAAATACAGAGGAAACAGTGAAAACTTGCTCTTGTTGGGGTTGGCGGAACACAGAGTGAAAATGCATGAAAAATGAATGATAATTGTGAAAAGACATGAAAAGAGCTAATTATACGTAAAGGGCAGGGAGGGAGTACGGAGTGTGCACGTGGAGCTAACGTGGTGAGGCGGGGTGACGAGGAATGGTCAACGGAAGACAAACAAACCTGGGCCGTCCATCGGGGTGGAGATCGACGGTTGAGAACGGCAGACGGTGGGCCAACGGGTACGATGATTAGGCGTTAAGAAGCACGCAGGTTCGATGAATGAGCACCATTGGATGAGGGCTCCAAGATCTGACGGCTGAGGTGAATTCCGCTGCCCAGCTTTCGTCTGGGAGATAATGCGCGAAATGGGCGGTTTTCGAAATAGTATGCTTGGACACGCGTCACCCAACGTATGGAATCGCTGGGTTCGCGGGAAATACCGCCGGCTATGGATGGGTGGTGCGGAATGAAACCACCAGTTTTGAAACACGAAGGCGAGGTGGCGACCACCATTTTGAACGATTTCCGCACCGTCGGATCATACATTAATTTGGATGGCAGAGATGAACTACGGGGGGGCCAAGGTGTACGGGCATGGAAATTTGGAGTGACCCCCCGTAGTCAATAACAACCGTTCGATCGGGTTGTCCCATATCCTGAGGAGTCAACTGCGGGGGCTCCATGGTTTGACTCTACGGATGGAGAAGAGCCTCTGCAGGGGAAAAGCTTTGGTCATGGTGTGAGGCTACATGAAGAGAAAAAGGAGCGCGGGGCTAAGGCCAAAGGGGCCAGGGCCCGAAATATGATTTTTGCACATTTTAAAGCATTTTTAGGCCCAAGGAAAGGAACGATAGGGAGGCAAGGTGGAGAATTAGGGAAATAAAGGGTGATGGGGGGTTTAAGGGGATTTTGGAGAATTTAAGAGGGTGATGGTGGGGATAAAAGGAAGAAAAGGGATTTTGACAAAGGAAAGGGGAGGGTAAAATGAGGGTATTTGCAAGGGTATAAAGGGGCAATAGTGGGCCCTTTGAGAAATGGATCAGCAGAGGGGCTATATTTTAGGCACAGTACACAGAGACTTCAAAAAGGATGGGCTTTCAGGGGAAAGGCATTCCTTGAAGGCTCCCAAAAAATCTAGCCCCCGGCTTGCTTGCCAAGAATTTCATAGGGGGGCTAACACCGAGTCTGGTACCTCTGAAACCTTTGCTGCTACATCTTCATCTAATTTACCAGAGTCATATGATCCTTTGAGTACTGAGCCTTCAGTCATTTCTACTGATCCCGATTTATCTTCTACTGTCAAGAGGAAACCTGTTAGCCATCTATAAATTCTGTTATATCTCATGATGGCTAAAAATATTTTTTAGCTTTCAAGAAACAATTTTTTTTGAAAATCTTGTGAGTTCTTGAAACCTCACTCTGTTCATTATCCACAAGAAATCATTTCACTGATAAATTTCACTTAACCCTTCCAAGTTATCCTGCTAATTTAAATAAAAACTGTTTTCAAGACCCTCTTCTGCCATTCCACATTCATAAAAATCCTTCAAAAATCCCTCCACTTGACTCATTATTTCACCAATCGTAACAACCATTTCTTCCTTTCTAAAAAGGCACCTTTTCCCCTTTACCTTTCTTCATTTCCCCCAATAAAACTTTAAAATCTTATAAAACCCCTTTATATGGTTTTAATAACCCTGTTTTTATACCTATCGAAACCTATTAAAAGGCTTAGAAACCCTCTTTTTAGCCTTATTTCCGACCTTTTATCAAAACATGCCTTAAGCCCTTTTTCACTTAAGCCCTGGTCCTTTTCATTCCTCACAAAACCTTTCCTCCACCCATTTAAGCTCCCTTCACTTCTTATTTTATTCCCCCATGTCATTTCTATACTTAGAATGATCCTAGCCGTTGATCATCTTGATCTAATGATTATCACCACTCCCCCCCTCAATTCTCATTCTACCCCAATGTTTATTAGCTTCGCACCCCGCTGGTAGATCTACACTATCGATCGTGTTGATTGGATGGCCCTCGCCTTTTCCCCTACCATTTTTCCACCCCGCCTGATGACCACTGTCGGTCCCACCATTTCCCTGACTGCGCATCTTCCCCCATCGCGCTCACCCTCCACCGTCAATATGGCTCCCCAGCTCTTACAGTCCCCATTCAATATCGTGCTTGTTTCTCCATAACAAGTTAACACCGTGTTTCTACGCGAAATAGGTGGTTTTTCTACAGACAGGTATTAGCGCCTGAGTAGTATCATGTCCATTCAAGCCAATATCATTTACCACCCAACCCTCACACGAAAACCACCTCGGTTTCCGCCCTAAACCACTTTCTTCATTTTCGCGCCAATATTTGAATTTATTTTTGTTTCTTCACGATTCTTCCATGGGAACCCTCCTCTGCAAAAACCCCTTCCTTTGCATCGCTCCATAACCCCTCCTCGAGCCTCTGTTAGCAGTTAAATCCACAAATGTAGGTATTTATAATTGTTTTATGTTTCAAGTTGTAGGTTTAATGGTGACCAATTATGTAGGCCGTCCCACAGCCAAAGACACAGTGGCAAAGCCCAGGATGACGATCCCAATGGCTAGATAAATGCAAAAGGGGACCCAAGGTTCGAGTTCCAAGGTTTGATCAATGTTGGTTGACCACCAAAACCCTCGAGTGTGGAAGCCAAGCCACCTGTACACAAAAGAAAAAGACAAAGTAAGATCAATGATTAAAGATAAAGGATGCAGTTAAAAGACAAGTAAATTAAAGTTAAAAGAGTCAGTAGAAAGGACATAGATAGTGAGATGAATTAAGAAGGCGTAAAGCCAAATAAATGGCCTAATCAGAGTTTAAGTCACAAAACTGACAGATCAGCAGAAGAAGAGCTTCGAATGCCACATCCACAGAAGCAATTACTTCTCCAAAAGAATCAAGATGCCACCTACAGGGCTAATTTTCCTCAAAAGACACATAAAGTTACTCTAAGTCAGAGATATTTCCAAATGCAGCTCACAAGCTATTACAAACCTACCTAAAAAATCCTAAAAGTCAACAAAAGCCACTAAGTAGTTCAAAGAGTTAATGTAATGCAGAGTTAGACTTAAATACATTTTTCCTTGGGCCTTGCATGGTCCCTAACATCAAAAACATTAAACTTTGTCATTTATGAACAAATAGAGACCCTTTCATTCACTCCACCTCCTCGTTTATCTATAAATATTGTATGAGGAGTTCATTGTTGGTTGGTTGGATTATTATTCAAGTGTAAGATAGTTTCTGAAGTTACCGAAGAGCTACTGAGTAGTTGAATAATACTAGGCTGAGAAGAGAATTTTTGAGCTGTAAATACCTACTGGACTCGGAGTATGTAACTGGTTTGAACATCAATAATACAATTTGATTCATGGGATCCTAGTCTATGTTAATGGTGATGTTTTTCCTCTCTCTATTTGTCTTTTCTTACATTTTACATGCTGTCCATTTTCTCTGATAAAGAATAGAAAATTTATATTAGGATTTACTATGAAAGTACCCTATTTCTGTCTCAAAGATTTATATTAATGTTTTCCTCTGCTAAGGTCTGACTGGAGGATTATTAATTTCCCTCCTGTTTTATCCATCTTGTTGTTTTAAGAATGATTCAATAGAATATAACTAGGGAGGAATGTTGGTGAGCCCATGTCTATCTGAGTACAACTTGAGATATTGTTTTTAAAAATCCTCTTCAAAGCTTGCTAAGTAGAGTCTAAACTAGGGAAGTCTATGGTTTTCCCTGTCCTCTGGATATTATTTAAACAGTTGCTTTGAAATATCCCTTGAGAGTATGCCAAAAGTATGCTAGATTCACAGTTTCTGTCTGGTCTTAGGCTATTTTCTTTGTTCTCTTATATGTTTTCTTATTTCTGAAAGTATTCTTAGAAATACTGGATTGTTGTCTTAAAAGTTTGCTTTATTACAAGTCTGCCCAAAGAAGTATATTGTTTTCCCTTTCCTTTGGATTGCTTCAAATAGTTAATTTGAAAGGCTTTTCTTGTTTAGTGTAGTTAATGGATTCTTAATTGATTATTAGCTTTTCTTATTTCACAACATTTTAATGTTTCCTACCACAATTCAACCTAAAATATCATTTGATATAGATGAATTTCCCTATGGAAACCCTTGAAGGATTTTTGTACAACTAAATCCTTTTGTGACTCCATAGACCAATGGGTTAATACTATTTCATGACCTATATTTTCAACCGAAACATTCTTTCAATTTACTCTCACCTTCACCCTTCAACTGATCTCTTCAGTCAATGATATCCAGCCCAACCAAACAAAAAAACAGGTTCCTAAGAGGCTCATAACTATCCTAATATCGTAAACAAAGCACAAATATATATCCTTTGAAAACACTTAAATAGAGAGATCCCTCTCTGAATCCAGGAAGGCTAGCTCCTAGGATTCCAAAGTGGTTCTGATGTGCCCCCGTGCAACATTTGTTCTTGTCATTCTTGTAAATCACAAGGAGCCAACATAGTGGAAACCATACTAGGGAATCAAACTGAGTAATAGATAACTTCACAACTTAGAAAATCCCATTCTTAAAATGAATCAAGTGTCTTCCAAGAGTGGTTCCTGATTGTTGATGGTGGACAACAACTAGTCGTAGAAAACAAGTAAAACTCTTCCACCTGGTGACTCCATTGGTTTTCAGTAGGCCTGCTGACCCCATTGGTGGTCTAAACACTCCATTGGGAAACCTATTTTATCATTAGAACATCACAAAATCCCAGTTAAGAATACTTTGTGGATTAATTTTTCTTACAAAAATTAGTTTTCCTTCAAAGACTGTCATACTTGGCTAAAATTTTCTTATCTTTGGGTCTAAATCCTAGCTTCTAAAATAATCCATACTAGATCCCATCATGACCCAAATCCTCCTACAATAGTTGATAATCCAGAAATAATTCTTAGGAAATCTTCTACATCTAAGAACCCAACTATTGTCAAACCAATTCACAAAGCAAGTTCAGTTCCTGAAAACCTTACAGCTCTGCAAGATACCCAGGTTGAATTAACTTTCATAAGAAATGTATCTAGAACCAAGTCACTTAGTGGTATAGATCAGATATACTTTGAGCCTGAAAACACAACATAATAGCAGCAGAGAAACCTCCCCATCCACTCCACCTGATCTTCATTTCATTCATAAATTTGGTCTCTCTCATCCTAAATCTACTCAACAGTACTTAGATGGTCCTAATACTTCTGTTACATCCACAGTTCAAACCACTCCACTTCATCATATACCTCCTGTCACAAATCCTCCTCTTGTAAACCCCTCATTTCTCCCACAACTTCATATCATGGAAACATGGTATGCTCCCTTATTCCTTCCTTTACCTTTAGCTGCTCTACCAGAGGAATATCAATATAAGATTCCATTATATGATGCTATTAGTTCTACTACAACTCAACAACATGTGGATAGAATGAATGATTACTTTGACAGACAAGAAATAGATGATGAGACTGTAAAACTTAGGATGTTTGCTCAAAGTTTAAGGGGAGAAGCAAGAAAGTGGTTCAAAGGCTTAACCCCTAACAATATCAATGACCTCCCCTATTTTCATCAATTATTCCTAAACAAATGGGAAGTCAAAAGAAACCCCCTTCAAATCCTATCAGAATACAATGATCTTAAAAGAAATACTGGAGAGAGTGTTCAAGATTATTGCACTAGATTCAATAGTGTTTATAATGCACTCCCTCCACAAATGAAAACCCCATAAGGCTTAGCATTAATAAATTTTTTTGAACGATTTGAACCAGACATGTGTTATCAATTAAGGGAGAGATAACCCCTCACATTAGAAGATATGAAGAAAGGGGTAGTAAGTGTAGAACTTAACCTGAATGCCAGAAGGGCTAGATTGAAAGCAGAAAAAATGGTTACCTACAAAGATGAAGCTGGATCTTCCACATCAGACTCTAAAATTGATAATTTGGTCAGAACCATGGAGATGATGATGGAAAGAAAAAATAAAAATGAGAGATCTTATCCTAAAGAAAACCAAACATCTCCTCAAAACAAAAATCAGAATCAGAATCAGAACTTTAGAAGGAATCCTCCTCAAATTAGACAAAGAGGCCCTGATCAACAAGTTATACCTCATTTCCAACAGAACTATGCTGATGAGGATGAGGGATTGATTGAAGAAACAGAGGGAAATCACATAAACATGTTGGGAACAAATGATGAGGATAATATCTTCCTCACTAGGAAAGAACAAGTCATATACACACCTTATGAAGAAGAGAGCCTATAGTTTGCAGACTACCAACAAGCCTTTTAAAATTCCATAATATAATACATAAAAAATATGAATTAAGGAGTAAAAATAACCAATAATTTCCTTGGAAAAATACCTCCAAAATCTCTGCTAAAAATATCCATGTAAATACTTCCAAAAAGACAGCTGAAAACAAAAAAATAGTGGCTGAAGTTCCGATCAAAACAAGGGAAAAAACACCCAAATTCATAACAAACATAGTCGTGACCCTAGCAGCACTATCACCTCAGCTAATGCTCCTAAAAAAACCATTTTAATTGATGTAAATAATAAAAACCAAAAAGCTGATTTTGCTGAGAAAACCGTGACTAAAAAGGCTGAATTAAACATTTCCAAAGCTCATACTCATTTCAGCATAGAGAGTGAAATTTCCAAGATCAAAATCTCCATCCCTCTCGCTAAGTTAGTCACTCAAGATGTATATAGGTCCTAATTGTTAAAAGCTTTGAACATAGGAGATCAAAATGATTCTTTTAACTTAAATGATGATAAACTTGAGCTTCTGTTTGGACCAAAAATTGAAGGAAAATTTCAATAAGGTGGAGTTCCTCCATTTTATGTCAGCTTAAACATCCATGATAACATTCTGCATAATTCCATGCTTGACTCAGGAGCGCCACATAACCTCATGCCCAAAGTGATAATGGAAAGATTAGGCCTTGAGGTAACCAAACCTTATAAAGATTTGTATTCCTTCGATTCTAGTAGAGTTAAATTCCTAGGCCTAATCAAAGCTCTTTGTGTCAATTTAGAAGAAAATCCCAGCCAAAAGCTTAGTAATGGACAGAGTTTTGGCTGATATACCCCCAAAATATGGCATGCTTCTTTCAATATATTGGGGTGCTAAGTTGCAAGGCATAATGCAAATGGATATGACATATGCCACCATCCCTGTATTCAGTCAACCTAGAAGACTTTATAGAGAAACACACATGAAATACATGGTGAGTAGCCAAGAAAGACCAGAAAACTCTCCTCTTTATTCTATACATACTGACCTTGACTCATTCATTCTTTACAATGATGAGATTCCTAATGAGAAAATATTGTAAAATGAAACATCCACCAACATAGTGGCAGCCATAGAACAAGAGGGAGGGAAAGAAAAATCATCCAAACAGTTTTCCAAATCAAAAAAACACAGCAAACAAAATAAAGGTCATGAGTTACAAAATAGTTGTCAACATAGTGCCAATCATAACAATCAAAGAGAAATTCCTCAACACATTGAAAACCTTGAGGAACAAGACACGAATAAACATAGTGCAGATCCTCAAAAAGAGCACAATGATGAGAAAAATATGCAAAATAAAGAGGACAAAGAGGAAATTGATGAATCCAAAAATATTCCTCTTTGGAGCATGAGTTTTGATGGGTCTTGTACTAAAACTGGTGTAGGAGCAGGCATATGGGTGCATAACATTGAGAACAATCATGTTGAAGGTCATTCATTCAGATTAAACTTTCAGTGCACCAACAACATAACAGAATATGAAGCAACCCTCTTAGGACTACACTTGCTAAAGAAACTAGGAGCCAAGAGGATAATTGTTCATGGGGATTTAGAATTGATAATTAGGAAATTAAATGGGGAATACACTGCTAAAAATCCTAGAATGAGAGCCTATAGAGATGATGCCATGGACCTATTAAAATCATTTGCTGAATTCCAACTTAATTTTGTCCCTAGAAACCAAAATATTATTTCCAATGGTTTAGCTTTTGATGCTAGTACATGTTTAAGACCTTATGAAAAGAAAAAATATTCAGTCCAAGTCAAATATAGACCAGCAGTCCTAGACAATGAAAAATACTGGCAAGTTTTTTAAGGAGATAAACAAATAGAAGACTTCCTACAGTACATAAATGAATTTGAAATTTCAAGTTCAATTTCAAAGTATGATGAATATTGTCCTACTGAGGAAAAATCACTTTTTGAAGAATAATAATCTCCTGAGATGGCTAATATAAATCTGTTAACCAAAGAATCCAAACATAAAACAGAAAAATATACAGATTTAGGAAAAGGAGATCTAGAAATGCTACAATTTAATACTGAAAGCCTTCCAAAAGGACTGGTCACTCTAGAAGAATTGTTTGACTTTAATGATGTTGCAAAAAGGAGGAACCTATTGAAGCTAAAGTATAAGAGTGCAATATAGGCAGTAAAGAAAATCCTAAAATGATCAAATTATCAAAAACACTGCCAGCTCACATTAAACTAAAATACCTTGAGCTGTTTAGATAATTTTCTGATGTGTTTGCATGGAGTTGTGAAGATTTAAAATCATATGACACATAAATAATTCAGCATAAGATACCCCTCAAAGAAAACTAGAAACCTTTTAGACAAAAATTGTGCAGAATAAACCCTGTTCAATTACCTTTTGTAGAGAAAGAAATTAGAAAAATATATGGTGCTGGAATTATAGTCTCTGTGAGATACTCAGAGTGGGTATCTAATCTTGTATTAGTTAGGAAGAAAACATGAGAGATAAGTCTTTGTATTGATTTCAAAAACTTAAACAAAGCCTCATTAAAGGACAACTATCCCTTGCCCAAAATGGATCACATTTTACAAAGGGTAGTAGGTTCAAAAAGAATTCCTTTGCTAGATGGCTTCTCAAGATACAACCAAGTATTGGTACATCTTGATGATCAACTTAAAAAAACCTTTACTACACGTTGGGGCACTTTCTTGTATGCAAAAATGCATTTTGGTTTAATGAATGTTGATGCCACATTCCGGAGAGCCATGGATATTGCTTTCTCAAAAGAAATAGGCTACTTCATTGTGATTTACTTAGATGACATCACAGTCTATTCTAAAGTAGATGAAGAACACCTAATACACCTAAGAAAATTCTTTAAGAAATACAGAAAATATGGTTTATCCTTAAATCCCAAGAAAACATTGTTTGGTCTCCAAGAAGGTAAACTTCATTGTCATATCATATCTGAAGAGGGAATAAAGATAGACCCAAAAATGATTGAAGGTATATTGCAAATCAATCATCCTAGAAACATCAAGCAACTTCAATCTTTCATTGGGAAGATTAATTTCTTGAGAAGGTTCATACCCAACCTAGTTGAACTCCTTAGAAACATGACAAACATGCTTAAAAGAGAAGAAGGAGTTAAGTGGACCCTAGAAGAAAAGAAATCATTTGGATTGGTCAGAAAAGCACTTACCCAAACACCAGTTCTTATAAGTCCTAATTTTACAAAAGATTTCTTCATATTTTCATCTACATCAGAACACACAATGGCTACTGTCCTCCTGCAGAAGAACATTAAGGGACAAGAGCAGCCTATTGCATTTTTCAGCAAGGCATTAAGAGATGCATCTTTGAAGTACAACATATTGGAAAAATAGGCCTTTGCCTTGGTTCAAGCCTTGAAAGACTTCATAATTTACATTTTACACTCACACATAATAACATTTGTGCCTCATTTAGTGGTAAAATACATCTTGACACAAGGTCCTATTGGAAAAAGAGGAAAGTGGATTGTTGTAATACTAGAATATGAATTACAAATTAAGCCCACTAAGCTCATCAAATTCCAAGGACTAGAAAAACTAATGTTTGAATCCAACTTTCAAGCTCTTGATATAAACATGTTTAATGCATTAGATGAACATGAGGAGTTAGCAAATCCAATTATTGAAGATCATTTTCTGAATTCATCTTGGTATGCTAATATTTTTTATTTTCTTCTTAATCTTAATGTCCCTCCTGGTTTGTCTAAAACAAAGGCAAGGTTTTTAAAGTTAAAGGTTGTAAATTACTACATTTTAGATAAATGTTTATATTGTAAAAATCCTAGCAGATTATTGCTTAAATGTTTGCCTGAGAATGATGCAGATAAGATCAAGCATGAGTTCCATGAAGGAGAATGTGGAGACCACCTCTATTGGAAAACTATAGTCAAAAAAATCCTTAGAGATGGCTATTACTGGCCCACCCTCTTTTAAGATATCCCCAAAATGGTCATTTCCTGTCATAAATGTAAAATCTATGAAGGAAAAATAAAATTGTTTCCCTTACCTCTGCAACCAATCACTATTGAAGCTCCTTTTCAATAGTGGGGTCTAGACTTCATTTGGGAAATCCATCCTGCTTCATTAGCTCAACACAAATGGATCCTCACAGCAAATGACTACTTTAACAAATGGATAGAGGCCATCCCTGCTAGGAATGCCACATACTCAGTCATAATTTCTTTTCTTGAGAATCATTTCTTGTCTAGATTTGGTTGTCCTAGGAAAATTATCACTGACAACGCTGATGCATTTGGATCCAAAAATATGGTTGATTTCTATCATAAATATCATATTACATTGGGCCATTCCACAGCTTATTACCCTCAAGGTAATGGGTTGGTAGAATCCTCAAATAAAAGTTTGGTAAACATTATCAAGAAATTGTTGGAAGAAAATAAAAATCATGGCACAACAAGCTAGTACATGCACTGTGGGCAGATAGATTTATAGTCAAAAATTTAATTGGAATATCCCCTTATCAACTAGTTTATGGAGCAGATGAAATATTTACAACCATTTTAGGAGTGCTAGTCATGAAGTTGATCCAAGAAATACAATCTGAAGAAGATGACATGATGAGAAGAATTAATCAAATTGTCTGACTGCAGCAAACCAGAGAGGAAGTCTATAAAATAGCACAAAAAGTACAAGAAAACATCAAGAAGCTGTTTGATAAAAGAACAAAGGAAAGTGATTTCAAAATTGGTGAAAAATTACTAAAATTGGATTCTAGGAGAGAAGATAAGGGAAAACATGAAAAAATTGAAAATTTATAGAAAGGCCCTTATCTAATTCAGTCTATTATAAGAAACAATGCATTTTTTCTGCAAGAGATGAATGGAGCTGAACTTTTTGGAGGCCCTGTCAATGGCAAGATGCTCAAGCATTATTTTTGCTAAAATATCTATGCAAAACTTTTTAATTCATTGTAAATAACATTTCTTGAAAGAAAATTTGAAAATAAAATACAAAAAACAAAAGAAAAAGAGAAAATAGGGCAGAAGAAAAGAAAAGGTACAACCCCATACCAAAAAAAAAGAAAAAACTGAAAGTGTGCAAGCTCAAATGCCATTGCTTGAAAAAGAAACTGTTATTCAAGCATATAGCCTAATCATGACTGAATAAATTTGAATTTATGCTGATAGGTTAGTGTGAAGAAGATTTTCCAAACAGTGTAATCTTGGCTTATTAGTAGAATAGATTAGGATAGAGAAAAAATGGTCCTAACAAGCTTAAAATATGAACCAAGAAAATAAAAGAGAAATGGCTCCAAAAAGATCAAAATTTGAGCCAAAGAAAGAAAGGAGGATGCTTATTAATTTTAGGTCTGAAGCCCTCACAATTTTGTTTTAAATTTTCTGCAAATAAAGTCTATGTGAATTTTGTACATAATACCATAGCCCCCATAGCAAATTAGACTGTCTAATCCTAATTTGAGTGTGTTTTAAATTTCCTGTTTTAGAAATATAGAATAAAATCTATTAAACAACTCAAACTTGACAGATAGTTATAATAGGTAGAGAATTATCGAGTTCAACTGCCTAATCTGATGTCATGGAATATATAAGGGTACAAGTAGATAGTTTTCCTTCTTTCAAATAAAAGAATAAAATGTTGATGTTAAAAGGGTTTGCAAGTCCAAATGCACCCACTCAAGAAAAAATGTTAGGAAAAGTAGGATGTGTAGGTAGAAGTTTTGGAGAAAATTCATCTTTTTGTAATTTTGCATATCGTCTTTTTAAGCAGCATGATCATCAAAGAAAAGGAGATTGTCAAAGTACAGCAAAACAAAAGGCACTGGTCTACTTTCCAAAGATTTATTCTTTGGGGTTCTTGAAACCTCCAAGGAGCTGCCCTCCCCAAGTGGAGCCACTGTTAGCCATCTATAAATTATGTTATATCTCATGATGGCTAAAAATATTTCTTATCTTTCAAGAATCAAAAGTTTGTGAAAACCTTGTGAGTTTTTGAAACCTCACTCTGTTCATTATCCACATGAAATCATTTCACTGATAAAGTTCACTTAACCCTTCCAATTTATCCTGTTGATTCAAATAAAAATTGTTTTCAAGCCCCTCTTCTACCATTCCACCTTCATAAAAATCCTTCAAAAATCCCTCCACTTGAATCATTATTTCACCTATCCTAACAACCATTTCTTCCTTTCTAAAAATGACACTTTTCCCCTTTACCTTTACTCATTTCCCCCAAGAACCCTTTAAAACATTATAAAACCCCTTTATATGGTTTTAATAACCCTATTTTTATACCTATCAGAACCTCTTAAAAGGATTAAAAACCCTCTTTTTAGCCTTATTTCCAACCTTTTATCAAAAAATGCCTTAAGCCCTTTTTCACTTAAGCCTTGGTCCTTTTCGTTCCTCACAAAACCTTTCCTCCACCCCTTTAAGCTCCCTTCACTTCTTATTTTACTCCCCCATGCCATTTGTCTCCTTAGAATGATCCTAGCCATTGATCATCTTGATCTAACTGTTATCACCAGCCCCCCCTCAAATCTCATTCCACCCCAACTTTTATTAGCTGCGCACCCCAATGGCAGATCTACACCATCGATCATGTTGATCGGATGGCCCTCACCCTTTCCCCTACCATTTTTCCACCACACCTGATAACTTTTCACTCCCCGAAAAAATTTCTGTCGACCACCGCCGGTCCCACAATTTCTCCCGACTGTGCATCTTCCCTTATTGTGCTCACCCTCCACCGTCAATCTGGCTCCCCCAGATCTGACAATCCCCATTCAATATCATGCTCGTTTCTCCATAACAAGTTAACACCGCGTTTCTATGTGAAATAGGTGGTTTTATTGCGGACAGGTGTCATCACTTGAGCAGTATCGCATCCATTCAGGCCAATACCATTTACCACCCAACCCTCACACGAAAACCACCCAAGTTTCCGTCCAAAACTGTTTTCTTCATTTTCATGCCAATATTTGAATTTATTTCTGTTTCTTCGTGATTCCACCATGGGAACCCTCCTCTGCATAAACCCCTTCCTCTACATTGCTCCATAACCCCTCCCCAAGCCTCTGTTAGCAGTTAAATCCACAAACACAGGTTTTTATAGTGGTTTTATGTTTCAAGTTGCAGGTTTAATGGCGGCCAATTATGCAGGCCGTCCCACAACCAAAGACACAATGGCAAATCCCAGGATGACGATTCAAATGGCTAGATAAATGAGAAAGGGGACCCAGGGTTCGAGTTCCAAGGTTTTATCAATGTGGTTGACCACCAAAACCCTCCAGCATGGAAGCCAAGCCACCTGTACACAAAAACAAAAGACAAAGTAAGACCAGTGATTAAAGATAAAGGATGCAGTTAAAAGACAAGTCAATTAAAGTTAAAAGAGTCAACATAAAGGACACAGATAGTGAGATGATTAAAGAAGGCCTAAATCCAAATCAAAGTCCTAATCAGAGTTTAAGTCACCAAACTGACAGATCAGCGGAAGAAGAGCTTCGAATACCACATCCACAGAAGCAATTAATTCTCCAAAAGAATCAGGATGCCACCTACAAGGCTAATTTGCCTCAAAAGACACATAAAGTTACTCCAAGTCTGAGATATTTCCAAATGACAGCTCAGAAGTTTTTACAATCCTACCTAGAAAAGCTTAAAAGTCAACAAAAGCCACTAAGTAGTTGAAAGAGTTAATGTAACGCAGATTTAGACTTAAATACATTTTGCCTTGGGCCGTGCATGGTCCCTAAGGAAAAAACATTAAACCGTGTCATTTATGAACAAATAGAGACCCTTTATTTCACTCCACCTCCTCATTTATCTATAAATATTGTATGAGGAGTTCATTGTTGGTTGGTTGTATTATTATTCAAGTGTAAGTTAGTTGCTGAAGTTACTAAAGAGCTATTGAGTAGTTGAAGAATACGAGGCTGAGAAGGGAAGTTTTGAGCTGTAAATACCTGTCGGAATCAAAGTATGTAACTGGTTTGAACATCAATAATACAAGCTGATTCATGGCATCCTGGTCTATGTTAATGGTGATGTTTTTCCTCTCTGTATTTGTCTTTTCTTATGTTTTACATGATGTCCATTTTATCTGATAAAGAACAAAAAATTTAGATTAGGATTTATTGTCAAAGTACCCTATTTCTTTCTGAAAGCTTTATCTTTATGTTTTCCTCTACTAAGGTCTGATTGGAGGATTCTTAATTTCCCTCCTATTTTATCCAACTTGTTGTTTTAAGAATGATTCAATAGAGTATAACTAGGGAGGAATGTTGGTGAGCCCATGTCTATCTGAGTACAACTTGAGATATTGATTTTAAAGATATTCTTCAAAGCTTGCTAAGTAGAGTCTAAACCAGGGAATTCTATGGTTTGCCCTGTCCTCTGGCTAGTCTTTAAACAATTGATTTGAAATATCCCTTGAGAGTATGCCAAAAGCAGACTAGATTCATAGTTTTTGTCTGATATTAGGCTATTTTCTTTGTTCTCTTATATGTTTTCTTATTTCTGAAAGTAGTCTTAGGATTACTGGATTGTTGTCTTAAATTTTTTCGTTATTACAAGTCTGCCCAAAGAAGTCTATGGTTTTCCCTGTCCTTTGGCTTGCTTCAAACAATTACTTTGAAATTATTTTCTTGTTTAGTGGAGTTAGTGGATTCTTAATTGATTATTATCTTTGCTTCTTTCAAAACATTTTAATGTTTCATATCAAAACTCAATATAAAAGATCCTTTGATATAGATGACTTGCCCTATGGAAACCCTTGAAGGATTGTTGCACAATTAAATCCTTTTGTGACTCCATAGCCCAATGGGTTAATACTGTTTTATGACCTATCTTTTCAGCTGAAACATTATTTCAATTTACTCTCACCTTCACCCTTCAACTGATCTCTTCAGTCAATGATATCCATCCCAGCCAAACAAACAAACAATTTCCTTAGAGCCTCATAATTAGCCTAATAACATAAACAAAGAATAAATATATATCCTTTGAAAACACTTAAATAAAGAGATCCCTCTCTGAATCTAGGAAGGCTAGGTCCTAGGATTCCAAAGTGGTTCTGATGTGCCCCCCTGCACCATTTATTCTTGCCATTCTTGTAAATCACAGGGAACCAACAAAACCCTCACAGTTACCTGAGGACATTGAAATTCAATCCATTGAAACATTAAATATAGAAGTTGAAGTTTTTCAACCAGAATTTGATCATAAACCTATTGTTATTTTACCAGAACATCTTGATCCCAAATTTGAACAACAAGAAGTTATTCCAGTGTCGGAAGACAATCAACCCACTCATCCTCAATAATTCATGCCTATTGAGTCTTGCTCTTTACCATATAGTTTACCGCTTGAAATTTATCTCGAGTCTGATGGTGAAGTGCTTCCACATGGTTTGACTTCAATTGAGGAAGAACTTCAGGAAGAGACAACCCCTTCAACTCCAACTCATTGTGGGTCGGGGCTTCATCTTTATCTATCGTTTCCTCATTTGACCTGCATCGCTCCTGTTGATCCTCCACAATGTCAAGTTTCCATAGATTATTTAGAGTATTTACTGGGTTATTTAGCCATGGCTAAGACATCATCCCAGACTGTACCATATGTTATAACTGTGACGACATCTACTATTGTTTCATCTTTGATTTTTTCTATGACACATGAGTCTCATGTTTATGGTGGTCTGTCCATCCCACTGGGTTACCAAGTTTTAAATGGAACCTACTCTGGTGTCTCCTCTAATCCATGGACTTCACCCATGTCATCATCTAGAATTTTATCTGATTCCTCCCTTATGAGTACTAAACGACCTTATCCTTTATTCACATCATTAGCTCAATATCAGGTTGTTCCATAAAATTATCATCCATCTTATCCAGTTTATGATAGACTCCAACCATATGAAATTCTATATGTGCAGTATCCTTATACTCCATATGGTGGGGGAAACATATTTTTGCATCATATGGCAGTACTCCATCTTTTTTAGGTCAATATTATGCAGGAATTATTGTTTGTCAATTTCAGCCTACCTTGCTCGTCCAACCACAAATGGTTGTGTATCAATATCAACTAGTTCAACACGTGGTATCTGTACCTACTACGCATGTTATTACTTCCTTGGTTGTTGCTAAACCTACTAAGGCAGGTCCTTCAACCCTTAAACCTCAAGTTTCAAGTCTATAGACTCTGTCTTCCAAGGTTGGCATACAAAAAAAAAATTATCACGAGTTTCACAACCAAGGGCTACTTTACCTTTGTCACAGGCCTCTATTGGTCTCGTTTATTCACAACCTGGTCCAAATTATCTTGGCAGGCAGCAACATTTTTATCAAATCCCATGGTAGGCACAACAACCATTCCAACATTTTCAGTATTATCCAGGTCCTGTTCAACAAGCCTGTCAAGGATTTGGTCAACAAACTTACCCCTATCTGGGTTACCAATATTAGAATCCTTATGTTGGTGCACAACGACCTATTGCCCAGGAAATTCCATCTTACCCTGGTTATGATTAACCTGATCTAAACCGACAATTTTCGTTTGTTGCAACATTAGAGTTACTTGATTTAAATCGGCTCACTAATGATCCTATTCATTATTTACCTTCATGGCCAGTGATTCCTCATAAATTATCCTCTGATATTTCAAAATTCAATGGAAATTTTGGAGAAAATATGTCTACGCACGTTATGACTTATCATTTATGGTGTTCATCAAATTACTTGAATGATGATTCTGTTAGACTCTGTCTTTTCCAGCGATCTCTCACCGGTTCAAATGAAAAGTGGTATATTGAATTACCACAAGATTCTTTTGATAATTTCACTTCTTTAGCCACAATTTTTTTAACCCACTTCTAGTTACCCATCAGATATGAAACTGGAACATAAATTTTGACCAGCTTTTAAAAAACTATTGCTACTCATATATCATATCATCTACTTGAGTGGTGTCATTGTGGTTGAATGGTTAAAACATTTGTTCTTAATCAAATTTTAGCTGAGTGTTTTATAAAGTCCTTGTTTCCATCTATCATCAAGGATGTGGCCAAATGGTTGTGTTGTCACTGAAGAGCAAGTAATTTCTCATGCTTAGTATCTAGATTTGATTTATACTTACTCTAGCACACTCTATGAAAATATTCTGAATGCATTGCGACCAAATATTATTGTTCCTCATTCTCCATCTGGTAAGTACATTCATGCCGACAATGGTGTGATTGGTCCTGCTAGAACTCAGCAAAAAAGTTGACCATTTGGTTCCACACTTAATGTGTCCAATCAAACTCCCCCTACATATCATCCTACATCTTCTTATGAAATATATGTTGTGTCATCTGACAAGGGATAATGTGACAAGCAACCCAAAAGTAAGAAAAAAAGGAAAGATAAGAAGAAACAAAATTCAATCCCGTAGGAAAAATCATCTTATTCACCCATTTCTTCTCGGAAAACTCATTACCCTTGTTTGATATGTAATGAGGATCATTTTACACGAGATTATCCTCACCCCTCAGAAGTGTCAAAGCTTAACAAGACTTATGTCACATTTGCAGTGTTTACAAATCCTTCTCCAAACTCAGAAACACATACGGTTGCGATAGATCTTTCTTCTAGTTCAAAAGTGCTTATGCTATTTGCTACTAAGCCAAAAAGTAATGTTTTGGTGTCTACTCAAAGTAAATATTACAATAATATTATTTCCTCATTGAATGGCGAGGCTACATATCAACCTACTACTTCAACTTCGACTTCGTCTGATTCGGCTCCGACATGTATTATTCTCGAGTTAACAATAAAACCACCGAAGGGAGTTGTTCATAAATCAAATTTCAACCCTCAAGCTTGTGCAACTCAAAATTATAACTTAGTCAAAGATCTAGCTCAGTCAAATTATTCTATGTCAACGCTTGAGGTTCTTCAGAATTGTCCCTCCCAAAAGTAGGCTTTGTTGTCGGAAAATGGTGGAAACAATATGACAGATTCTAATCTTGTCCTTAACCATGCGGGATATGTGCCACAATTACCAACAGATTTAGAATTTTTTATTCAAGTACATGTCCTAAATCGCCTCATTCATTGGACTATTATTGATCAAGGTGAATCTACCTGTATCATGTCTATGAGTTACTGGAAGTCACTTGGCTCACTGACTTTATCAAAATCACCTATGACGTTGAAAGCTTTTGTTGTGAAACCAACTCCAAAAATAGAAGAAAAGAGATATCAACACCTTATAAATAAACCACTTCGAGGGGGAAACCTCCAATACATTACATGAATGAACAATTCTTGGATGATACAAATGAAAAAAACTCCTTTCTATATATAGGAGCCCATGGGGCCACTATGTAATCCTAGTCGGGCCACAATGTAATCTTAGCCGACCTAAGAATAATAATGTAAGGGCACAATAATAACAATATGGGGGTTACATGGGTACAAAAATAACAATAATGGGGGCTACACTAACATAATAAGGGAATACACTATTAATATAGGGACTTAACATGCCCCTCTCCTTCAAACAAGTGTTGTCCTCAATGCTTGATTATTTCTTGATGCTTCTATATAAAATTATCATCCTCCCATGTGGAATCTTCTACAGGAAAGTTCTTCCACTTGCTGAGATACTCTGAAATTGATCATAATTTTCGAGTTCTTTTTTCTGTGACTACTTTAGAACTTCTTTCGATGTGATGTTGATCTTCCTATTGTTTCATTAGATTCTGCACCAAAGTTAGGTTATCCTTTGAGAGTTGGAGAACTTGTTGTTTATGCTTGATGTGATCTTCCACTAATTTATCATCCATATTAGCTATTATTTGATCATTCAAACCATCCAAATTAGCCTCCATTTCTGCTTTTAAACCATCTATATCATCTTCGGTTGCTCTTCGTAAGATCGAAATTTGTTGCACTTGGTACTGTAATTTTGATATCTCATGCTACAATTCTTCCTCTTCATGCATCATAGTATAGTTTTTTGAGGGCTTAATGGGTATGGAATTATTTTTTGGAGGAATTATAGAACCCAATAATGATAAAAATTCTAAAATATTCCCTTGGAATCACTTCAAACTGTTTTTTCAAACAAACGTTATGCAATTTTAAAAACCAAATACACACTTTTTTCTTGCTTTTGAGGAGCTTTATATTGAAATTGACTTATACATATTTTTCAGATGCTCGGTATTTGAAATTCATCCCTGTAGTACTCCTCGGAAGCTTCCTTCAAATGCCACAGGTCTGACTTGATTTGGATTCTTCAAGACAAATTTATGTCCAATCTCCCACAATGACCTAATTATGGACTAGTTCAGTAGAGCGAACTTGTACGACTTGCCACATGTCATTGTTTTCTCATTTTTCTATGAAATTTATAGATAGGAAACTACATTCCATGTAATTCTAGTCACTTTTTATAGCATTCCAATCCGATTCTCATAGAGAGAGTTATAATATTTTCCCACAATCACCTCTTTGAGATGAAATTCAGGAGCCTGAAAAAGACCTAACTTCCACAAATCATATCTCCAAAAATATTGCGAACCAATCTCTGAAATTTTGTGACAATGTTCCTTAGGATTTCAGCTTCTAAACCTTCATAGAAAAAATGTTATATCAAAAAATCTGTGATGACCTTTTTAAGTGAAATTCAGGAGCCTGCAAAAATACCTAACTTACACAGATCATATCTCTGAAAATATTGCGAACCAAGATATGAAATTTTGCGATGATGTTCCTCGGGATTTCGGCTTTGCACTGTAAAAATTTCAGGTTCTGAACCTTTGTAGAAAACAAATTATAATTAAAATTCCACAATTACCTATTTGGAGCAGCGAAACCCTATAGTCCAAAGCTCTGATACCAAATGTTGTGAAACCAACTCCAAAAATAGAAGAAAAGAGATATCAACGCCTTAGAAATAAGCCACTTCAAGGGGGAAACCTCCAATACATTACATGAATGAACAATTCTTGGATGATAAAAATGAAAAAAACTCCTTTATATATATAGGAGCCCATGGGGCCACAATGTAATCCTGGTGGGGCCACAATGTAATCCTAGCCGACCTAACAATAATAATGTAAGGGCACAATAATAACAATATGGGGGTTACATGGGTACAACAATAACAATAAATGGGGCTAAACTAACATAATAAGGGAATACACTATTAATATAGGGACTTAACATCTTTTGACGGTCATATATATATGCCTTGTGGAATTCTCAGTAACCTGCAAGTCGAACTAGGGAAGGGGGAATTGTTACTATTGAAGTTGAGGTTGTTGACATATCCCTTGACTACAATATTTTACTTAGAAGACTGTGGGTTTATTCTATGGTTGCAGTTGTATCTACTTACTTGCATATGGTCGTCTTCCCCCATAAGGGAGGCATCACACTCATCAATCAGTCCTCCTTCTTCGCCTCTGGTTTGCAAGAAACTAGAAGTGTTCTGTTTGTTCACGAATCACCGCCATATCTTTAGAACATCGGTGTAGTAATATTAAAGTATTCTTTCCTAATAGACACCTTTTCATTACCATCACTGGAAACATCAGCAGAAATCGCAAAAATAGAAACCTGCAATATGATATCTTCTACTTCATCTGATTCATGGAAGGTTCCTAATAATTCTAGAATAGATAGGTTGGGTGAAACTATCATGAGGATGGTTATTTTACTCTGTCAACCTTGTTAAAAAATGAATCAGGTCTTGAGGATAGTTATTTTAGTGTGTCAACCTCGTTAAAAAATGAATCAGGTCTTCAGGATAGTTATTTTTACTATTTCAACCTCGTTAAAAAATGAATCAGTTCATATTGAGGATGGTTATTTTACTGTGTCAACCTTGTGAAAAAATGAATCACGTCTTAAGGATGGTTCTTTTACTGTGTCAACCTTGTTAAAAAATGAATCAGGTCTTGAGGATTGTTCTTTTATTGTGTCAACCTCATTAAAAAATAAATCAAGTCATGATGATGGTTCTTTAACTGTGTCAACCTCATTAAAAAATGAAACATGTTCCCATGAGCATAGTTTCTTTTCTTGCGTCAAGCTCATTAAAAAATGAAACAAAATTCTATGAGCACAATTATTTTCATGTGTAAAGCTCATTTAAAAAATGAAACAAATCCTCTCCTTATTAAGTAAAGTCTTTAATCTGATGTCATAAATGAGCCTTCATTCCATCCAGCTATTAGTAACCAGTAGTCTACTTAATTGAATGAAATGAAGCTTGGGGGGCATAAGCTCTTGAAGTTTATGCTCGGGGGGCATTGAAGGAAACTTATTTCAAGCACTGTTTTCTACGTTTGAAGCTTGTGTAAAAATGAAACCACTCTCAAGCATACTTTTTCCTATGTTTCAAGCTTGTGTAAAAATGAAACTACTCTCAGGCATAATTTTTTCTATGTTTCAAACTTGTATAAAAATGAAAGCTTTCTCGAGTCCATTTTGGTCATTATTTTCAAGACTTGTTAAACTCATGAAAATCCAAAGCTTCTTTTTCTATTCTTTTCATGCTCGTAAAATGTACATAAAAATGTCGAATTCTTTCTATCTTTTCCTACTCATTAATTAAATTGAAAGTAGGCCATATGAGTACACTTTTTATTACTTTTTCGAACTCATTAAAACTTACGAAAAAGTGAAACCATGGAGTCCTTTTTTAAGCTCTTTTTAGATTCCCATAGTATGAAAATATTGATGACCACTTGTCCTTTTGAGCTCGTAAAAGGAATTGAAACGACATCTACTAAGTATATGTTTAACCATTCACTGGACTGGAATAGATTATTTACGAAAAAGGAACACCCTAGTCGAACATGGCTAGGAGGTTCTCTCAAGTATTATTTTACACTTTTTTGGATCTGAGAGACAAATTTTACGAAAAAAAACTTGTGGATTTTTCTTTTTGTCCCTTTTTCAAACTCTCTAAACATGAAAAAGGACCAAGTTTTCACTGTCATTAGACTCGTTAAAACATTAAATAGTGATACACTTGTCCATCGTGACAAGATCGAGTTTCACCTTCGCTAGACTCGTTAAAAAATCACATAATGAAGGATTCACCTAAAGGGTCGAATTATACATCAAGCATATGTTGTCCTCCTCAAGCTTGTTAAAAATAAAGAGGTACTGGTCAACAATGACTGGGGAAATTGGAAATGGATAAATCACTTCTTTTTGAGGAGGAGCAACAGCTGCAAAATAGGCAACAATGGTGGATCAGTACAAAGCAAGACGATGAGTTTAACATTGTGTATGGAGAGTTCCATGTGGCACTAGATGCACTATCATGGAGATCAATAACATTGTCACTGAGGAGTAGTGATCATTTGAGGGATGAGTTATTATTTGAGGATTCCAATGACTGCTTCACTTATGAAGCATTGGATGGGAAGATGCTAGATGGTATAAATCATGTGATTGATAGCATCTTCCATTATCATGACGAAGACTTCTTGATGAGAACCTCACAACTCAAAGATAATTTTCTGCATGCAACATATTCAGAACCTCATAGGTTCTACTAGGCCATCGGAGAGAGGTTCTCGAGGTTGCACTTCGACATATCATGGAGTGAAAATATTGTCATTAGATTGTGGAGGATGGTATTCTTGACATTGATCAACTGTCGAGGTATGCACATGGTTTTGAAATTTTCACACGATAAATCCCTTCACCCATGGCCATATTATATTTCTAGGATTTCTTCATGCTTAATGGTCTTCCTAAGGACATAAATAGTGACGGGGGCAGTTATTTTATGTGCAGTTTTTGTTTGGAGCTTCTCCATTGGGTGGATACCGAGATAGTGACATGAGTCATCACCCATACTTGGATGGATGGATGGAGATGATGAGAAAGTGGTTGAAAATATACTTGCAAATATATGACATAGGGCAGCAAAAAGCATGGCTGATTTGGCTGCCCTTGGGTGAGTATGGTTAGCACCCAAAATTTCAAATTGGTATGTTCCATGCCTTACACAATACTAAGGTGATGCAATAGCAGGAGGTATGGTTGTACTGGCTAATATTGGGAGAGTATGGTCAATACATTTCATTTTATATGTCCATTGGTATATCACTATTTCCTATCTTGCACAATAGTGATGAGATGCAACAACTAGAGGCATGACTATGTTGGTTACTCTTGGGAGAGTATAGCCACCATATGACATTCCACATGTCAATTGAGATGTCACTGGTTAATACTTGGTATGATGATGATATGATGTAGCAGTAAGAGAAACTTCTGTGGTGGCTTCTCTTGAGAGATTATGGCTACCGTACTTGGTATGATGATGATTTGGTATGGCAGCAAGAGGCATTATTGGGGTGAATGCTATTTGGAGAGTATGGTTCAACATTTCACATGTAAATCCATATGTCTCTATTTACTACTTTTCACAGTGTTGAGATGATACTTAGAACAAGCAAGGCCACCAGGGAAAAGTATTGGAGCATGGAGAGACAGAACCTACTCCATTTATCACGGGTTGGAGAGATAGTTTATGAGTTGGGACTTTCCACTTAGGGAAGGAACCACTACACTTCACATAACTCATTCAAAGAAGAGGCTCTTGGACAACAGATGGTTGCCACTTGGGGACTCATGATGATGAAAGGCATCTAGATACATAGTTGGAGGCCATTATAGACATTATAGAGAGGCAGTTATGGATCTGGGCATTCACAACACATTGGAGCAGATGGGGAAACCCTCCATATGAGGATGCAACTTGGGATGGAGATGGATTTTTGCAATATCCACTCTTATAGTTTCTTTAGGACAAGAAAATTTTGGTGGGGAGGAATGTAATATTCCAAATTTCCCATCATCTAATTGGAATATTAGAGTTCTTACTTTTCTTATTTAGTTAAGTAAATAAAAGGGTGGAGGGATGAATAAACCAAGTAGATGAATAAAATCCACTTCTATAGTGTGAATGTGGGTTAATTAAGTAGCGGAGTAGCATGATGGAGTAATGGAGCAGCATAATAATGAAAAAGAGTTGAGGTCATAGAGTATTAATGATGAATATGATGGAGATAGTGGGGGAATAAATGCAAGATGATGGAGATAGTGGAGAAGAAATTGAAGATATGATGGAGGAAGTGGTGCATTAAATGCACACGTGATGGAGGAAGTGGAGAGTAATTGCAACATTGATGGAGATGATTGAGGATAGCACAATATTTATGGAGGATAGTGGCCACATGTGCAGCGTAGTTATGAGGTGGGCCAAGGCTAGGGAAGGCTCACAACCATAAAATGAAGATGAGGGCAACAAAGGAGGGGAGTTTGAATTTTTATTATTGAGTTTCCTAAGACATTTCTTTGCACGTTTCAGCTGTTTAGCTAAGCCTGTTGTGTTTTTTAGCACCTGTTGTTCTCGAGTGGGAATACCACCCTTACCCATGGGGGAATTCAAGTGTCTACACTAGGAATTTTTTCTTAGGAAAAATTCATCATCCAACAACCAGTGCCACTTTCAACCAATCTCATATGCACTTCGAGCTACAGGAATTATGCATTCATGAACTTGGGTTTGAGAGTTGGAAGGTTGTTCTCAGTACTTTAGCAGAGAAACCTATGGAGGGACTGTCCCTTCACACTTTGGATCCATTGCAGTCTTCCAGGAGTTTTATTGTCATATCTAGCATCATACCATCCATCTATTCTCCTATACTATAACATTTCCTATAGGAATTGTGTAATTCTGCAGTGAGGTTTTGAGGAGAAGAGGAAGTTCCAAGAAAATCAGCTTGGAACACTGTGAGGGATTAATCATTCACTTTGGGGATCACTTCAACAGCCTGGGATTGGAATTATATTATCTATCATTAGGCTACATCATTAGCCCTCCTAGACAGTGTAGTATTTCACAACAGTTGTGCATGTAGCAGTTGCATATTCAGTGGAGGAGCTAGATCTCAAGTTTTGAGCTTGGGAATCGGGAGAAGGGACCATTCATTTAGTTAGTAAGAACAATGGGCTCTATTTAAGTATATAAATCATTATTTCAGCTCCAGATCAGCAGTTGTCTCTAGGGATTGCATAACTCAGCCAACAGGGGTGCAGTGTGCAATCCAAAAATGGCCGAAATTCCAAACTCAAAATCTGGCCAAACCATTTATGGATGTTTTTTGGTTTTTTGAGTAGAATCCGTTGTTAAAATCCTAGATATTTTTTAGCACTCTAGCAGCCTCCCGCACATATATATTCTTCCCAGCAACAGTAGTTTCCAGCAGCAACATTTTATACGTTCCAGTGCTAAGTTTCATTAGTGTATTTCAACCATCTTGTGGCTTGAGTGCATTGCTTTATGGAGCATTGTGTACTTACATTTTTGTTGATACATAATGATATGGCTCAACTGTTTCTGATAATTTTTTTTTTTTTTGATATTATATTCCGACATTTCCAACATTTTACAGTTTTCTGCTTACATTCTTGTTATTTCCTTCGTTGAAATGTTACATCTAGAAATTTTAATATAAATTATGTATTGCCTGGATTCTCCTAATCTAAAAATTATATGCCACTGTTAAATACAAAATCACTTCTACAAAAATTCTTGCAGAATTTAAAACACGATCGCTAGTTGCAATATCAAGAAGAAAGATCAATCACACATAACATATATGTTTTTACTGGGAAAGAATAAAGCTAAAAACCCCACTATCATATATTATGTATATATCATGGATCATGAAAAAATATCATACAAAACTCTAATCCAAGAGCTTTCAGTACAATATACAATTGTCTCACACTGTCTTGCAGAAATTGGAAAATGCCTTAGCCAGTTTTCTGCCTCACAACATCCTGTGTCCACTATGCAATCCAAGATGATTACAAAGACCAATTCGATGCAATCATGCCCTCCTTGACTACGCAATCCTCATGAGCATATCCAGTGTGTGTTTGGCTTGCATGAGTGAAACCCAATATAGTACAACTGATAGTCAACTGTCCCTTTCACCTACATCTCAACTTGGTCTCCATTGGATCTGACATGGATGTAGTTAACAGTATTAATTTTTCAGTTTCATGTGATACCACTGATTGTGAATTAATTAATAATTAATTCACTAATCTCTCACTAGTGTCTCTTCAGTAACAACTATCACAATTGATTTTAACTCACTTAACTGAGTTAAACTACTTTACAACTCACATAACTATACATCCAACTCTGTTAAAACTTCAAATCACTCAGTTACATCTAATTCCACTTGCATGTCCCACCAACCAACCTTTGAAATCAAAATTCTTCAGCTAACTTGTTTGCCACTTCATTTAACTAATTTCAAGTGCTCCATGAGAATAGATTAATATTTATTGTCCAACTATTATCAAGGGATAATAATATTAGACATGCATCTATAAATAGACATGTGATCTATAAATAGAACTCGAACATACATCTAAAAATAAAACATCATATATAAATATGATTTTCTCACCATTTATAAATAGACATCATCTATAAATTGAAATTGCTCGTCCATTATAAAAATAGTCTTCCACCTAAAAATAGCCTGAGGCTCCATCCTAGTGTAGGTGCTTAATTTTCACTATGATATTCTTGTTGAATATCAACACTCCATCTCAACAAGAAAGGGATTATGCTTCACCCTAATCCTATCTCTATGGTATTCAAATTTTCTCCTTGTGAGTGCCTTCATTAGAATATCTGCATCTTAATATTTCGTAGGAATGTACTAAAGCAACATGATCTTCTGCTGCACATAAGCTCTGATATGATGATACCAGATATCTATATTCTTAAATATATCATGAAACATAGGATTAATCGAGAGTTAATGAAAATTTTATTATCACAATGAATCACTGTCGGATCTAAATGAGAACCAAACAAACCAACTAGGATATTTCTCATCTATATAGCCTCACATGCAACTTAACTTGCCACCATGTATTCTGATCCCATTGAACCGAGTGCCATGGATCTCTGTTTCTTGATGTACCAAGAAACAACCATAGATACGATACTAAATATCCCCCGTGATGTGCTCTTTCCTCCAAGAAGAGTATCCATGGGTTTGCAACCCTCCATCTGAAACTTACCCAGTATCTCCCTTTCATACTTGCCTTGAGACACAAAAATTTCACCATCTCACTGCCATATTTCCAATCCAAGTAAATAATGAAGGAGGCCCATATCCTTCGTCTTGAACTCCTTTGCAAGGTCCTCCTTGCATGAGTGTATCAGCTTCTCATCACCAGTTAGTATCATATCATCAACATAAAGAGAAATGATTAAAATCTTACCATCCACCACAATTTGGTATAGGTTTGTATCCACCTCACTATTGGTGAAGCCAAGTTCGATGAAATAGTTGTCTATTTGAGTGTACCAAGCATGGGGTGCTTGCTTCAGCCCATACACTACTCTTTTGATTCTTCACACATGCAACTCACTGCTGAATATCTCAAATCCTTCAGGTTGCTCAATGTACACCTCTTCATCAATGATCCCATTGAGAAATGTAGTCTTCACATCCATCTGATGAATGCGCCAACCCATCTGCGCTGAGAGAGTGAGGATGGTCCGTATGGAAGAATATTGTGCGATAGGTGCAAAGGTTTCTTCATAATCAATCCCCTCGATCTGTGAGAAGCCCCAACCCACAAATTTTGCCTTGTATTTCTCAACACTCCCATCAACGTCTTGCTTTACCTTCTAGATCCATCTCGGACCTACCACTGATTTACCAACCGGCCTTGGAACAATTTCCCAAGCACTATTTTTGATAATGGAGTCATACTCCTCCACCATTGCATCTACCCATGTGGGCTCCTACACTACTTCCTGAAAGGAAGATGGCTCAGTTGTAATACATTTTCTCATGAGATCCATGTATCCAGTAAATTGGTCAAGAGACTGTCTTTTTGTACATTGTGAAGTAGGGGCTCCTACATTCTGCGCAACATCAAGTCTCAGCCTATCATCTTTTGTGGTATGCCTTCTTCCAGTTCTGATGTTTGGCACTACGTGAGTGGACTCCTCCACTCCATAAACCTCCTCATGTGGTCGATCCACATCTAGAGACTCATCTTTGGGAACCAACAATTCCTCCTCTGCATGCAAGTCCAAATCCCTCTCAAGGGACAACCACATGGATTTCCCCTCATCAAATTTTATATCCGGTCACATAATATTCATATTAATGTTACGAAAATACACACGATAATTATGGGGTGTTTTTGTGTACCCCACAAATATCCCAATTTCAGTAATCATCTCTAGCTTCTTCCTGGCATTCTTGGTCACACGCACATAAACACATGAGCCAAAAATCTTAAAGTGAGAAACATCTGGTTTCTTACTAGTCAAATCTTCTTCAAGTGTACTCATGCCAAGTAATATATGAGGACAACTTTTTTCTACATAAACCACAGTGTTGAATGCTTCTTCCCACAAATTCATTGGTAGGCCCTGATCATGCAACATTTCTCGTGTTGCACCCATGATCGTTCTGTTCTTATTCTCTGTGACCCCATTTTGTTTTGGTTTATGAGGTGATATGAGTTCTCTTTGAATTCTTTCTTTGCTGCATAATTCTTTGAATTCATTAGAGATGTATTCTCCACCATTATCTCTCCTTAGAGCCTTCACTTGCTTCGTCGACTCTTTCTCCACAAATGCCTTAAACTCACAGAACTTTGAGAATTTTTTATCCTTCTTCTCCATGAATAAGATCAGTCATTTACGAGAAACTTCATCAACAAAAATAACATAATACCTATGCTTTTCTATTGAAGCAACCGATAATGGTCCAGACAAATTTTTGTGAACTCTCTCCAGGATCACCAAAGCACGGTTCTCCTTTTCATGAAAGGTGGACTTTACATACTTCCCCATGGTGCAAACCTTGCACTGATCTAACTAAGCAAGTGTTCCCATTGGCATTCCAATAGATATTTGCTTCATGACTTTGAAGGCTCCATGATGAAGATGGCCCAATATCTTGTGCCATAATTCGCCCTCATCCCGACTCACCACTTTTTCTGCTTGCCTATCATGGTAGCACAAACATCTACCTCCACCTTGTAGATATTATTAAATTGAGCCCTATCCTCTTGGATTCACCCATTTTTTTATGTTGCAGGAAAGCTTTTCCATCACTAAAAACAACGTCATAGCCTTTGTCCTCCAGTATTGCGATTGAGACCATGTTTTTCTTCAGACTTGGAACATGCATAACATATTTCAATTGAGATTTTTTACTTGAATCCCTCTCAAAGGTAATGGTACCGATTCCAGTCACACTGTATCGTCCATCATCTCCCATCTCTATATGAATTTGGAGATATTTCTCCTCCAAGTCACTGAACAACGCCTTATCTCCCATCATGTGGAAGGATGCACCACTATCTAGATACCATACCAATACCAATGCACTTGACACCATGCATGCGATCAAAGAGAAATTAAGTTCAAATTATGAGGCAAGGGCCTCACAAGCTGTAGCTCCAGAAACCTTCTTGTTCTTCTTCTTCTATGGGCAGTTAGTGGTGAGATGCCCATGTTTTTTACAGTGAAAACACTTCACCTTGGAAATATACAACTTCTTGCATTTAGACTCAGATTTTGAATGGAATTTATTCCCCTACCCTTTCCTTGCCTTCGAAGACAAAGAAAAATCCTCCTCATCATCATGCTTTGATGAAGAGCCATCTTTGGTGTTCCACCTGAACTCCTCCTACACTAGATCTGACCACAGTCATTCCCAATCTGGCCATTTTTCCCATCCATTAACAAAGTATTCATAGCTATGCCAACTCTTAGGAAGTCCCAAGAGAGCCAAGCTCACGAAATCATCATCATCATCAGTGATTCCCACACTCCCTAGTTCATCCCGAAATTGGACAAACTTTGTGAGATACTTTGGAATATTGTCGCCCTTTTCCATCTTGATCTTTCTGAGTTTATCTTTCAACGCCAATTTCCTATGGTCGCTTATGCTTTGGAAAAGATCCGTCAAAACCTTCCACATAGCATATGGTGTGGATTTTCCATGAAGGACTGAGACAATGTTGTATCATAGACCTTCCAATAGAATCCTTCTCACTTTTTCCACTTTCTTTTTCCATGCGTCAAGTAATGCAGCATCCATTGAAGTGGGCTTAGGAACATCATTTTCAATGAATTCCTTAAAGCCATTATCTTCGAGCACCACCTCCATCCTGTCCTTCCAGGAAATGTAATTCAAGTTTCCCTCAAGTTCATATTCTAGCTAAAATCCATTGAAAGCCATTTCGATGCCTACTCAACTGTAGCACCAAGAAATTCTTGTAGAAAAATTGAATTTTTTCCACCAACAAACTTAGCTCCTGCTTCAAAATTGCAGTCTTCTCTGCTTTGATACCATGTAAATTTTTTAATAAATATTAGGTATTGCCTAGATTATCCTGATATAACAATTATATTCCACTGTTAAATACATAATCACTTCTACAAAAAATTTTGTGGAATTTAAAACACGATCACCAATTTCAATATCAAGAAGAGAGATCAATCACACATAACATAAATTATTTTATCGAGAAAGAATAAAGCTAAAAACCCCACTATCATATATTTTGTATATATCATAGATCATGAAACAATCTCACACAAAAATATAATCCAAGAGCTCTCGATACAATATACAATCGTCTCACACTGTCTTGCATAAAATGGAAAATACCTTAGCTAATTTTATGCCTCCCAACAACTTGCCTCCACTTTTCAATCCAAGATGATTACAAATACCAATTCAATGAAATCATGCCCTCCTTGGCTACACAATATTCATGAGCATATCCAATGTGTGTTTGGCTTTCATGAGTGCAACCCAATAGTACATTAGATAGTCAATTGTCCCTTTCACCTACATCTCATCTGGGTCTCCACTGGATCTAACATGCATGTAGTTAACAACTAGCATAACTGATTTTAACTCACTTAACTGAGTTAAAATACTTTACAAATCACATAACTACACATCCCACTTTGTTACAACTTTGAATCACTTAGTTACAACTAATTCCACTTGCATGTCCCACCAACCAACCTTTGAACTTGAAATTCCTTCAGATAACTGGTTTTCCACTTCAGTTAAATGATTCCAAGTGCTCCATGAGAATAGATTAATATTTATTGTCCAACTATTATTAAGGGATAATAATAGTCGACATGCATCTATAAATAGACTTGCAATCCATAAATATAACTCGCACATACATCTAAAAATATAACATCATCTATAAATATAATTTTCTCACCATCTATAAATATACATCATCTATAAATATAATTTTCTCATCCATTCTAAAAATATAATTCCACCTAAAAATAGTGTGAGGCTCCATCCTAGCATAGGTGCTTAATTTTCACTAGGATCTTCTTGTTGAATCTCAACATTACATATGTTCTATATTCCTATCTTTCCCATTTTGGGATATTATAGGGGCTTTTCGGCTCAGAATATTTAGATGTCGTCCAAGGAGACTCGTCAGGTGGTGGTTGGGATGAAATAGGTTGAACAGTAATGACAATCCCAAATTTAGCACCTTGCACTTCAAAGGGACTAATAGGAAACTGAGGGACCTTAGGATGAGGTTTTTGAGAACTTTAAGAGGGACGAGGAAAATTTGATGATTCAACCACAATGAAATTTTAGAGCAAGATGAAGATGGAAGAGGTGAAAAAATATCACAATTTACCAAGCAATAATGATGTCGTAGAAGTGCACTAGTGAGATGTTTCCATGGCCAGTTACTTTTAGAATTAACAAAAAATAAAAAAAAAGGGTGTGTTAGGCATAAAGGTTTACCAAGTATCTGTGAAATCCAATATATACCTTGGTGATCAACTGATAGAAAAATGACCAAGGACTTAATGTATGATAGCCAATCTCCCTAAATGTTGTGTTCGGTGTATCACATCTACAAGGCAACCAACTTGGTTTCGTATGACACACTTTCAACCTAGTGGTGTCTCACCAAATATATGTGATGGTACGTGGGAGTCCAGTCTATAGTAGTGTTGTCTAATGCGTAATTGTTTAATGAGAGCACCCCAAATATACTTTTCATACATCAATATACTTCCATACGTGGTACGATATATCACCCCCGAGTTTTAACGCAGACCGCTAGTGATAGCTCCTAGGTTTAACGACGTCAGGACACGTCTCTAGCCTAGAGCACTAAATATTCTCATTAATTCCAATGCTCCCTAAGGTAAATTGGGTTCAGTTTAAGTTGACCTTGATTAAATTTTCAGTTCCACGGCACAAAACGAATGTCACTTGAATCCTTATGGTGCAAAATAAATGCAAAAAATGAAGCTTTACCTTTCAATGAAGCCTAAAATATTTAGGGAAGAGAGACAAGAAAAATTCAATCAATGTAGCAACAATAATTCCCCCCCAAACTAGTTCAAAGTTACGGAATGAAATGCTTTCCAGACGAATTTTATTTTCTCAAATGAATGCAACTTATTAAAAAATGAGGCCAGAGAAGTGCACGGGTGAGATGTTTCCATGGTCAATTAATTTTAGAATTAACAAAAAATAAATAAAAGGGGTGTGCTAGGCATAAAGGTTTACCAAGTATCCATGAACTCCAATATATACCTTGGTGATCAACTAATAGAAAAATGACCAACGACTTAACATATGATAGCCAATCTCCTCGAATGTTGTGTTCGGTGTATCATATCTACAAGGCAACCGACTTGGTTACCTATGATAGGCTTTCAACCTAGTGGTGTCTCCCCTAATATACGTGATGGTACATGGGAGTCCAGTCTATAGTAGTTTTTTTTGATGTGTAATCATTCAATGAGAGCACCCTAAACATACTTTTCATACATCAATATACTTGCATACGTGGTACGGGATATCACCCCTGAGTTTTAAAGCAGACAGTTAGCGACAATTCCTACATTTAACGACGTCAGGACACATCCCTAGCCTAGAACACTAAATATTCTTGTTAATTCCAATGGTCCCTAAGGTAAATTGGGTTCATTTTAAGTTGACCTTGATTAAATTTTCAGTTCCAAGGCACAAAATGAATGTCACCTGAATCCTTATGGTGAATACTAAATGAAAAAAATGAAGCTTTCCATTTCAATGAAGCCTAAAATATTTAGGGAAGAGAGACAAGAAAAATGCAATCAGTGCAACAACAATAATGCCACCCAAACTAGTTCAAAGTTACGAAATGCAATTCTTTCCAATCGAATTCTCCTTTCCCAAATCAATGCAACTTATTGAAAAATGAAAATACTTTTCTTTTCACTAAGATGGACAAGGAATTTTTTTCTTTCACCTTGAAATGCAATCAAAAGAAAAAAAAATGAATGAAAGAAGAAATGCAAATCCTTTCACTTCCCTTTCAATTGAACAAAACAAATATCTCTTTAAATAATGCACAAATGAAGTGATTTTCACTGTTCTTAAAATGATAAAGATAATCTAAATAAATAAAAAATGAAAATCACTTCCAATTCCTTTTGAATTTAGACGAAACACACTCTCCTAGACCCGTGCGCCAAACAACTTGTGATCCTATGCTTGAAACTAAACCGAAGCGAAAATCAAAGATGCAGAGATGGCCAGAGCATATAACAATTCACCTAGAAACAAGGAAAGAACAATGTAACAAAGGTTGTTTGAAATGGTGAAGAATTCCGAATCTGAAAATCAAATCAAAGAGATGAAAAAGACTCACTACAATAAGACAATTAAGCCCAAAAAAAAACAAGGAGATCACTGAGATCTTACAGACTTCCTTCAAGGGCTAGGACACACTCGAAAATCAAAAGGGAAACTCAAATTTGCCTAGGTCTGAAATCAACTCTTCTGTGCTAAGGAGAATAGTGTTCAAAGGCCAATCAACATGCTTGTACTATATAGAAAAATTCTTCCATCGCTATTGTGCAAACATAAATGGCGTTGGTCATTAAAAACAAGGAAAAAATAAAAATAGTCTCACACACCAGACCTGACACAATGAAGTCACTATCAATCCTTACAAATCTGGCAGAGGCCTAAGAAGATTTAAATTTCAAAAATTTGTGAAACTGATCCAATATTATTTTGGCTAAGGAGGACTAAAAGGCTAAAGCTCCCCATGGGAGTTGCCAGTTTTTTTTCAATAGAAATCCCCTCTGGAGACAAAGGCGATCTCTCTAGCCCTAGAGTGGGTCTAGAAACACGTGATTCTTTCTAATGCAAAGATCTCTTAACTAATTTTTACAATGCAATGAGAAAAGAGACATAAATTCCTTTTTCCCAATGCTATGCTTGATTCTATTGATGATGACCTCAATCCATGATCCTTGTAGGCCTTCTTCCTCCTACTAATGGTGCACGAAGAACTGCAAATGATCAAGAGACAACAACAAACGTGATACAATACATAATTAATGTAATCATTGGCTATCGAGCAGATCAAGGAGTACTAGAATATTTGCATAAACATTTAGAAAATATTGAAATAAAACATCATATGTTATTATTGATAAATTACAAAAGGAAAGCGTACAACCCAAGTCTTGATGTTGGACGCATCCTTTGGTGAAAATTTGAGTCCTTCACCAAGCTCAAAGATCATTCCTTCTCTCAAATACTTAGGCTTTATCACAATGCTATCATGTAAATGGACGGGAGTTCAAACGAGTCTGGCAATGATTAGCCAAGCTCTACACTTGGGGGAATGAGCAATGTGAGTTTATAGGAAGGGAGAAGAGGTTGGGAGCCCATGAAAGGAGGAGGAAGGCCCACTTTCTAAGGGATGGAACCCCATGGATGATATCAAGGCTGTAAAATTAGAGAGCTCGGCCTTATCACCACCATTTATCAACTGACTTGTCGCCCTTGAGATTCTACAGGTCGAAGCTTCTCTTCCATTTGAGGAAACACTTCCAGAAATGGGATCATCGTGGTTTTCCAAGAAATTAGGTACTGGCAATTCTAGGACAAAAATGTGAAAAGGAAATTAGCACGATCATGGCACCAAGAAGAGAGTTGACCCAGGAAAATAGGAATTTTACCAATTTTCTTCAGTAATATTCCAAGCAAGTCTTCTTTGGATCTTCAAGGGGATATGTCAATATATTTCTTGATGGTGGAAACATTGCACATGATCTGTCATAGGTCTTTTTAGGACCAAGGACAGGAAAATAAACATGGTGAAAAATTACTGTGTAGAAATCGATTGTAACAGATTTTCCTTCATGTGGGAACATCATTACTATGAATACAAATGATACGAGTGCACTCATGGTATACATATAACTCCACCCTAGAAGGATATTATAATCCAACTGGGAATCTAATGTTTCAATGTAGATATAGACTATTTTACCAGATATATGTGTAGGGACGTATTGGAATAAACCGGCGGTTGTTGAAGGGTGTCCATTTTATGATCGAAGCATGATTTCAGATGGTTTTAGTTCTGGAGATCCTAGCCTCTACCAAATTATTATAGACATGATGCACGTGGATGATTGTTCATCAATAATGCACTGATGTATGGTTATGTTTTATATTGATACTTGAATTTGGAATGTTACTAATGAAGGAAGTCATGTTCTATTTTATCCATGTCAAAGCCCATAAGGTGAGAATCGTGAGGGTCAATTGCGCCTAATGCATAATGTTACACCATTTTTTGGTCATTCAACCTATTATCATTAGATGGACCCATGTACACCATGTAAGACCAATTTTACCCTAAGTAAAATTGCTTTCACTATGTAAAACAACTTAATAAAACACATTTATTAGGTTGTTTATGGTCTAACAGGAAACCCCAAGGGGAAATATTAAACAAATCTATATTTGTTTGGTTTTCCTCATGGAATAATTAATCAAACAACAATTTAATTATTATTCCTGGTCATATTTAATGCAAAACAAGGAAATTAATTAGATAAATCCTTATTTATCTTATTATTTTCTAAGAATAAATATTTAAACCAGATTTAAATAATATTCCTTGTTAAATTTGACTAAATCATTTATAAATAATTGAATAAATCATTATTTATTTAATTATCATTCAACCACTTCCTTAAAATGATAAATAAATTATTTATTTATTTATTATTTACAAATAAAGGGATTTGACCCAAGTCAAATTCCTTTCCCCTCCAACAAATATAATAAAATATTTCATAAAAGGTGGATCTAGATTTGGTTAATATTATTTTAATCATGCACCAAGATCTAGAAAGACCTAACATTTTGTTATAAATAGAAGGGTTTTTCCTACCATTCATCACCTTTTGTTGCCTCTTAGATCACTCTGGATCTATACTCTTGGTCTGACTTTGAGCCATTGTCATTGTCATATTTTCTATTATTTTCTTTGTGAGCTCCCTTTTAGTTCTATGTTTGTCTAGGCTTTCTACACCAACAAGAGAGAGAAATTCTAGATGTGAAGTGCGAAGGACTTCCAAGAACCCATCCCATTGAGGAGAATTGGAAACACCTTTCTTGGTTTCCTCCCAGGTGCCATTAATATAAAATTCTTCAAAAAATATTGTTCTTGTCTTGTCTATTGGATGCATGGAGCAAAAACTTATTTTTACTGCTTAATGTATTTTTATGCATAGATCTGGATTTTTGCAGCATTTGTCTTGATCAAATAACTGCATATCTAAAGATATTAGCAGCCATCTTTTGCTGTTAGGGCTATTTGTTATGCACAGCCAAAAGGGTCTTTTTTCGTACACTTACACTAAGGATTCATCCTAATAAATGGCAACTACACATACACCATTTTTTGGTCATCTAACCTATTATCATTAGATGGACCCAAGTACACGATGTAAGACCAATTTTACCTTGAGTAAAATTGCTTTCACTATGTAAAATAACTTAATAAAACACATTTATTAGGTTGTTTATGGTCTAAACAGGAAACCCCAAGGGGAAATATTAAACAAATCTATATTTGTTTGGTTTTCTTTATGGAATAATTAATTAAAAAATAATTTAATTATTATTCCTAGTCATATTTAACCCAAAACAAGGAAATTAATTAGATAAATCCTTATTTATCTTATTATTTTCTAGGAATAATTAGTTAAACCTTATTTAAATAATATTCCTTGTTAAATTTGACTAAATCATTTATAAATAATTGAATAAATCATTATTTATTTAATTATCATTCAACCACTTCCTTAAAATGATAAATAAATCATTTATTTATTTATTATTTACAAATAAAGAGATTTGACCCAAGTCAAATTCCTTTCCTCTACAACAAATATAATAAAATATTCTATAAAAGGTGGATCTAGATTTGGTTAATATTATTTTAATCATGCACCAAGATCTAGAATGACCTAATATTTTGTTATAAATAGAAGGGTTTTTCCTACCATTCATCACCTTTTTTTGCCTCTTAGATCACTCTGGATCTATACTCTTGGTCTGACTTTGAGCCATTATCATTGTCATATTTTCTATTATTTTCTTTGTGAGCTCCCTTTGAGTTCTATGTTTGTCTGGGTTTTCTACACCAAAAAGAGAGAGAAATTCTAGATCTGAAGTGTTGAGGACTTCCAAGAACCCATCCCATTGAGGAGAATTGGAAACACCTTTCTTGTTTTCCTCCCAGGTGCCATTAATATAAAATTCTTCAAAAAATATTGTTCTTGTCTTGTCTATTGGATGCATGCAACAAAAAATTATTTTTACTGCTTAATGTTTTTTTATGCATCGATCTGGATTTTTGCAGCATTTGCCTTGATCAACTAACTGTAGATATGAAGATATTAGCAGCCATCTTTTGCTGTTGGGGCTATTTTTTATGCACTGCTAAAAGGGTCTTTTTTCGTACACTTACACTAAGGATTCATCCTAACAACTGGCGACTCTACACGGATTTTCAATTACTACCGCTGTCGTTTTTTATATTCCTGCATATCCAGCTACTTCAAACCCTAGGGTTTCTCTTCAGATTTTTGTTTTTCCTATTTTTATGTTGTTTTGCACCCATAAAACCCTACAACATTAAAATTTCTAACTTTTGTGTGTTTCTGGCCCTATTGCGCAGGTAACAGACATCAGCCACAACTGAGACGACAACTTTTTCTGAAATCTGCTGCCGAGAGACTCGGAAGTGCAGGTCGCACTTTTCGACCCAAAACCTGCGACCTAGACTACAGGACGCACTTTTCAGCCTCAAAACTGCGACCTGGACAGAAAACAGGTCAGAACCTGCGACCTGAACTTTTTTCTACAGATTTTCTGAAAGTTTTATGGGTTTGTCTGAAGCTTCTGTCAGGGTTGTCCAGCCTTCATCTCCACCCATTTAGACCTGGTTTTGTTCTTTTTTACTCAACTAAGTGGGAATCTATCCCCCTAGGGCTTCAGTACCCTCCACTTTTTGTGGAAGACTTTTTAGCTGTTGTAGGTGTCTACATTTTCAGAGTTTCAACCATTTCTTTTACAGATCTGATACATCCTCTTCAGATCCCTTTTATATCAGCTATTTTTCCATCCAAATCACCTCATATAGTTTTTTTTGGGTTTGCCTTTAGGGTCACCTCATTTTCCCTACTGCCTTTAGCTTTTTTCCTTCTCTTTCACAACAACCTTGCCATTGTCTCTTCTTTGTTTCTTGCACCTCTTTTCAGCAGATTTATCCTTTAGATCCCTGTCCCTCCTGACCTTAGATCTATTGGCTTATTTTTAGTGTGTTTTGACTAGATTTTTTCCCTCTGTTAGACTAGTTTTTGAGAGACCCACCTCCTTGGGTTAGATTGATGCATTATTAGCTGTTAATTTTCTGTTATTTCAGTATTATATGCTGTCCTCTGTAGGTTTATTTTTAGTTACACATCACACTTTTTCTTTTTTCTTTCAAAATGTATGGGTTTAAAAATTAAAATTAATGCACACCACTCACTCACCCTAAGCGAAGAAGAGCCTGGTTAACACTGCCAGGAAAAGACTTTTAAAACATTATAAAATCAATTGAAACTTCACCTCTTTGCCCTTGTTTGGACATTGTAATCATTTGATTCTACACCTCCCTGCCCTTGTTGGTCATTCTTCTTCCCTCTGTGCCATGTTTGTGTTGTCATCATTGTGCCCCCAAGGTGTATATCCTGGAGACTTCTTGGCCTTCACCCTCAGTTTCTGGTTGGTCGACCTACTCCTCCCCACCATCGTCGAGTTAGTCCTCCTCCGAGTCCGCACTCCGACTCCTCTCCTGATTCATTGGGTTCTCCTTTTACTTCTGGTTCTCCCCCTGTCACCTTCACTCTGTCTGGTGCAGTGCCTAACATTAGTAGTAATCTCGGCCCTAATGCTAAGAATGCTACTAGAGGAACCATCATAGGAACTACCTCGATTGTCCCCTTGCTCCCTTACATGGCAAGCCTCGGTCTCCCCGATTTCAATCAGTTGATCAATGACCCTATCCGCCATGATGTTGGTTGGCCAGCTATGCCAACCAAGCTCCCCTCCGACATTCCCAAGTTCAAAGGCCTTGCTAGAGAAGATCCCTCTAACCATATCTGATCTTTCCACATGTGGTGTTCATCCAATTCCATTACCGATGATTCCATCCATCTTCGATTATTCCAAAGCACGCTTATAGGTGAAGCTTCTAAGTGGTATGTTGATCAGACCTCCTCTTCCCATACCACCTTTACGACCATTGCCTAAGCCTTCTTATCTTATTTCCAACCCCCTCTTCGATATGACACTGGTATCAAACTCTTGACTTATTTCTGTCAATCATCTGTAACCCTCCTATCCGATCATGTTCAGGAATGGTGGAGAAGAAAGAGCTTATGTCGGGCTCCTACCTTCGAAGACCGTGTCTATATGGACTGGTTCCTTAGATCTCTCTTACTTTCCATCGGAAAAGATGTTGCATTGCATTTCCCTCAAACCAAAGAAGTCACCCTCCAAATAGCCTTGAAATATGACTTGATCTATGCTCAGTCTAGTTATGTTTATATTGTCCTTCCTGACCTCCCTAGACCCAGTGGTGCTAACACCCCAGGGGCATCTCATTCTACCAACGGTATCGTTGAAGCTCTTTCTCATCCGTATGCTCAACCTCCTATGGGCTATGGTCTCCCTCCAGGAGGGGCCATAACCTCCAACACTTTTCCCCCTCCAGGTAGCATGTATCCAGGATACGGTGTGCCTCATCCTTTTTCCCAACCTCCTGCTTACCTCAATTTTTCCCAACCTAACCATTATCCTTATCCATAGCTTGGTGCTCCAGCTCCTCCAGCATTTGCACCTCCGCCTCCCTTACCTTCTCAACCCCAGCAACAAAAACTACCACCGCCTCCAAGAAAAGTATTTGCACAACATGGCACGAATAATCCTCCTTCCTCTCAAAGGAAGAGGAAAGGCAATCAAAACCAATCTACCCCTGGTACTCGTAGACACAATACTCAAGGTATTGACTCTAATGGCACTAACCAGCAACAGGGCACTCAGCCCAAGCTAGACAGGCCTATTCATACAAATAAGCCTTGTTTGCGTTGCGGTGTTTATGGTCATTACAATAATGATTGTCCCCTTTTACCATAGATGCGGCAGATGTGGGAGTCTCAAGCTAAATTTTGAGGACAACATGCCTCCCCTACTGCTCCCCCTAATTTGGCCACTACTCAACCGGCTGTGTTTACCAATCCTTTCCCCCAGTAAGGATTCGTGGCTACCCAACCACCTGATGGACAGGTGGCCACTCAACCTTCCCCTTCTGGTTCCTCCGATTACCAGATCCTTATGATGAACTTTGATCAACCTCTAACCGTCGACCTTAATGTTTGGTCAATTTAGTGTGTCCTAAATTGCTACATTAATTTATCAATCCGGGATTCGTAAGCTGATGAAGTGTGGCGCACTATATGTGCAAGATAACCTATCTCTTACTTTTTGTCGTTTTTGGATTTTTATGAAATTCTAAAAGATAAGTATGGAGACAAATATTTAAGACAATGATGTCCTTCTAATGATTTTCCAAACTTCAAAAGAATTTTAAAACACTCAATGAAAAAATTAATTCTTCAAAGAAAATGAAATTACATCACTATTCTAGTCAAAAAAACAGTGAACTACTGATCATGAAACTCATTATCCTTGCTGCTGTCCAAATACAAAAGAAACTATGCTTAAAGAAATCCAAGAATTGCAACAAAGTAAATCTAAATCAAATTACATCAACTTATATTCTGATCCCTCACCATTATTCCATCTATGGCTTTCGGAGGTAACCATAAACAACTTGAGCAACCTGATATCTAATTTGCAAAAAAAGAAACTAATATCAAACTACACACTCATACTTCAATCCCTCACCATTAGTCCAGCTATGGCTTTCGGAGGTAACTGAAAATGATATGAGAAATTTAATATTTCTAACTTGCAGAAAGAAAACTAATATCAAACTACACACTCATAATTCAATCCCTCACCATTAGTCCAGCTATGGATTTTGGAGGTAACTGAAAATGACATGAGCAATTTAATATATCTAAATCTAACTACTGAAGCAAATGTGCAAGACTGAAATAAACAAAGCAGTACTGGAATTAAACAAAAACTAAGAAAAGTAAATTAGTAGCAGAACAATATTGATTCCATGTCATTAGTCAAAAGATATGCAAATGCCCGGGCTGCCTATTTGTAATCTGAAACAAGAACACTGATCAGTTAACAACAACATAAAACATGAAAGATTATGGACAGAAGTAAAATGTAAAGCATGAAACATTATGAACAGAGATGAAGCATAAATACCATGAAAGATGCAATGTATAAACACGTGAATGACTTATGGCACAATGAACTTAAAGAAATAAAACAAGAAACTATACAGTAATGCACAAAACCTCAGCGTGTGCAGGGGCCCTCTGCACCAGCCTCGGGCAACAGCCTTCAAATACGAATTATGCTTGGAAACAGAGTCTTCTTATATATTAAAATGCAGTCATAACAGAGAAATGATATTACAACACAGTGGTAACGCAATTACATTATAGAGCTATATGGAGGCTAGCTATTATGCGTATGAAAATGCGTTATTTATAACAAAGGTGATATAACTAATTCCCTAAAGTTTGTGCTGATAGAGACACGTGAACCATCACGTCCAGAGATCCACCATCATGGTCGCGGTGAGGAGTAAATCTATGAAGAGTGGATGTTGGATTCGGCTTATGGAGCCGTGTACAGGTGTTGATGTGTCTCCCGTAAATTATAAATGGTCATACAAATCTTCACGTGATGAGAAACAGAGTCCTGTCACCGTGGGACTCTACGGTTGACTTCCACTTGGCCACCTTTGACCACAACCTCCTTAGGTGAATTTGCCCGAGCCAATAGGACACGATCCATGTCCACAACATTTCTGACTTGCCCATGTGGCTCGATTTGCCTGAAGACACCTGCAACATAGACTTTCACAAAATGGCTGTGGAAAGTTGCAGCAACTGCGGAAAGTGGCAAGATTCCGCAGCTAAATGAGCAAAAATCTAAATCAAACAGCAGACACAAAACATAATTAAAAACCATTTTAGATGCTCTTTTACAATTAATATGCAATGATATTGACAACTTAGAAGGTTCAGGTGAATGAAAAAGGTCTAGAAAGGTGTATAGGAAAGATGCAGATCTGAGACTCAACATACCCCCACTGTGAAGGTGTTGCATGTCCTCATGCAACCAAAATTTTGATAATCCTTCTTCAGTTCATATGCCTTGACACTTCAGCCAGTACATCCAGTCCTCTCCTCCTCTTCCTTGGTGCTACTAACATCCTGGGCTTCTTCATTAAGCATCTGAATTTGATATTAATCAGTGCTCTGCTTAACTTCTGGCATTTCTTCTTCAATTTCCTGTTCTTCTTCTGCCATAGTCCCAGATATAGCATGGTATTATCATGAATTATTTTTTCCAATTTTCTTTGTTCCTTCAATGTCTCATTTTTATTTTTAATGTGTCTATTTAAAAGCTCTAGCTCAAAGACTTCTTGTTTTAGTGATTGGACTAGATCATCTTGTGCTGTGTGAGGCTGAGTGGACGAAGTACTGGGACCCGTAGCTTCTTTTTCTAAAGATTCTATATAATCATATACTTCTTGCTGCTTTGGGTCTATATCAGGTGTCGTTTTTATTGGGCTGTCCCCAAAATGCCGTGGAGGAGAGTTGTCTTCAAAATCTGGCTGAGAAGGGCTCACATCAACGTCTGGCTGAGAATGGGATGGACTATGTTCAATGTCTGACTGGGAGTGAGATGGACTATGGTCAGCTGGGGATTTTTCAGATGTTTCTTCTCCCAAAATCAATAAAATGGGGTCCTTTCGTTTGCGTTTTCCTCAACTTCCCCTTAAGCCTGGAACTTCTTCTCACACACTATGGACCACTGTCTTTTTGCTTTTGTTTTCCTTTCGCTTTCTTCTTGGCCATAGATGACTGTTCTTGAAGGTGAACTAGTCTCTTAGATAACACTTGATGATCTTCTTCGGAAGAAGGGGTTTGATACATAGCCTCAACACTTTTTCTCTCTTTTGATGTTATTGGCTTTTTACCCTTGGTTTCTTTCTTCTTCCTTTTTGACAGTCTTTCTTCCCTACTAGTTCTTTCACTTGTAGTAGTAGGAGTACTTTGAGTTTCATCATTTGTTATTTTTCTCCTACTCCTTCTTGATGTGCTACCTTCAGGAATTTCTTGGGGTTCTTCAAAGAAATTTCTGATCAAAAATTGTTCCCATGTGTCCTTGTTCTCTTTTAACTGTTTTTCAATCAAAATTTTCACAATACCATGGTGATATAGATGTGGTTCTACATCCCCTAAATTCTTCTGAACAGTCACAGACATCTTCTTCAAACTATTTAATAAAAAGTATGGCAGATTGAGGGTCTGGTTATCTAGAAAATTCATCAGCAATCTGGTATGGTACATATACATTGACCCAAAACAGCCCTCGCAGGTGATAAATTTTTGAACAACTAGCAGAAAAGTAGCCCATTCCTCTTTCAAATCATGAACAGGAATTCCTCTTTTAAAAATAGTTATGTCCATACCTGGGTTATGTAGAATTATTCTCCAGGCTTCATCACTAATTCTTTTGTTCTTAAACCAACGTTCACCCTCTTGAGGAAGTTCTGTGGCAGATGCTATAGATGCCTCATTCACCATAAACTTAAGGTCTCCAATCTCTACCTCCAGGCCATTGAAAGACCTTGCAAAAGCTTTTGTCACCTCTTTATGGTAGCCTCTAAACTTTTGGATAAACTGCAGCCACTTTTCCTTCTTCAATATATCCCTGACTTGCAGGTATCCTTCCATGAATTTAGGTCCCTCTGGTTCTGCTCTCAACAATTTACCCATCCTTCTTTCTGCTCTTTAAAAACTTTCCTGCGTGAGGAGGGTTCAATGGAAGTAGGACGGATGAATGAACGGAAATGAGCATGATGACTGTAGGTAGATATCAGAGAATGGGTATACAGACTGTAGCGTAATAGAGAATGAAATGGGGTGAAGCGGAACAGAGAAGGGTTACGTGAGCACGACGGAAATGCGGCTATGAGATTAATAGAACAATAGGAGGAGTATAACACATCTGGAAGTGTTTAAAATTTGGTGGCTGTAGAGTAAATGTAAGCACGTTTATACAACGGCTACAGATTTCATGCGGCTGAAAGAAGCCGTAGTCAAATCAACCACGTTTCATCATCACAGGTGGAGTATCGGAGTTTGAGTGAAGATCGGAGGTTTAATTATGGGACCGTTTGAGAATGAATGCAAATATTGTGGGAGGATTGTACAGAGATCATGGAGTGGTTATGGAGTTTGTCAATACAATCATTGCACATTATGGAGCTTATGGTTTATAACTATATAAAAATGTGCTTAAATTCTATTTGAAATAAAGTTTTACTCATACCTTGGAATTCTTGCCATTTTTCCTTGGTCTTCAATTAGTTGCTCCTCATTGATATCTTGAATGCCCCATGTCTTCATAATTGGTCCTCATACCTGCATTTGATTTCATGATTGTGGAAATAACATATGGTTGTACATTCTTTTGAAAAACAGAGTGGTAGCTGCGGAATCTGCTTCTGGCTGCGGAAACTGGTGTCAGCTGCGGAAACAGATGTCAGCTGCGGAAACTGACACAGCTATTATTTGGGTGAATGGAAATGAACGGATGACAATTGACTAAATGGAAATGGTCATGAAAGAGAATTTTATTGGTGAAATGGAATGAAATAGATAAAATGAAGTGAAATGGAATGAAATGGAGTGAAATGAAGTGGAATGGGTGGTCACAAAACTTGTGAAATGAAAGAGAGATTTTTTTTTTTTGGAAAATATAGGGTGTCAGGTGTTCCTGATTTTCACCCAATATTTTCTGTATAAGACTGCCAATCAGTGATTGGTTTTCAGGCTTATACAATTTTTATTTTTATTTTTTAACTGAAAAGAACAAAAGCTAGGCTGGTGGAGAAGAAGAATTCTTCTGTACTAGCCTGATTGCAGAATTTTCTTGAAACATTTTGACAAATTCCTCTTTTGAGAGTGGCTTATGATAAACTTTCAATTTGTGGCCATTCACAATAAGAGGAGTTTGAAACTCATCAATGGTCTTGATTCTTACCGCTCCATTGCTAAAGATCTTGTCAATCTCATATGGCCCAAGCCAATGAGTCTGAAATTTTCCTTGAAAATCTTTAAACTTGGAATCGAATAACAATGCCCAATCTCCTTCTTGAAACTTCTTCTCTTTGATGTACTTGTCATGCCATTTAGCTCTTTGATATTGAACTAGATCAGTTCTTAAAATTGCCTCTTGTCTGATCTCATCTAGCTCGTTCAACTGCTCCATTCTATGCTTTTGGGCTTCTGATAGATCCATCCCCAACTAAACTGCTATCTTGAAGGTCTTGACTTGGAACTCAATGGGGAGTAGGACTTCCCTCCCATAAACAAGTTCATAGGGAGAATGTCCTGTTGTATTTCTCCATGTAGTTTTGTAGGCCCACAAGGCTTCAGGAAGCCTTTCTGCCCAATCTCTTCTATGTAGATGAAGAGTTTTGGTGATGATACTTTCGAGAACTTTGTTGGTAGACTCCACTTGACCATTTTCTTGCGGATGGTAAGGAGTAGATCTTCTATGCTTGATTTTGTATTCTTCCATCAGCTTCTCCACCAGGTTGGATGTGAATTGGCTTCCTTGATCTGTCACAATCTCTCTTGGAACACCAAAGCGAGTAAAAATATCCTCATAAAGAAAATGAACAACTGAATTTTTAGTAGCAGATACTAATGCTTTGGCTTCTACCCACTTAGTAACATAATCAGTACAAACCAATATATACTTCTTTTAGTAACATAATCAGTACAAACCAATATATACTTCTTTTTCTTAGGTTGTGGATTAATAGGTCCAGTGAAATCTAAAGCCCATTTTTCAAAGGGTTCAATGAGTACCTGTGTTTGCAATGGCATTTCATTTGAAAGGGTAGGTTTCCCTACTCTTTGGCAGCTGTCACACCTTTTGACATATTGTTTTGCATCTTTGAAGAGGGAAGGCCAATAATATCCTAGAGAGAGGATTTTATAGGCCGTCCTTTTGTCTGCAAAGTGTCCGCCGCATGGTTCATCATGACATGCCTTAAGAATATCAGGCATTTCATCTTCCCTAACACATCTTCTGATCACAAGATCTGGCCCTGTTTTAAACAATTCGTTAGAAATCCATGAATATCTTGAACTCTCCTGAATAATTTTTCGTTTTTCTCTTGGAAATAAATGTGAAGGTAGTTTCCCTGTAACCAAATAGTTAGCAATATCTTCATACCAAGGGGTCTTAATAGTTACTGCAAACAAATATTCATCAGGAAACTTATCTTCTACAGGAGAATCTTCTTTAGTATTTTGAATTCTAGACAAGAAATCAGCTACTGTATTCTGTTTTCCTGGTCTATCCAACACGGTAATATTGAATTCTTGCAAAAGTAAAAGCCATCTTGTCACTCTGCCATTAGTAACAGGTTTGTTCATTAAATATCTAATTGCAGAATGGTCGGTATGAATAAAAGTTTCATAGCCTGTTATGTAATGTCTAAACTTATTAATTGCATGAACAACAGCTAAAAACTCTTTTTCAGTCACAGTATAGTTCAACTCTGTGGGATTCAAATTTTTACTGGTATAATAAATGGCATAAGGAACTAAATCTTTTTGACCCAACACAGCTCCTAGAGCTGTATCTGAAGCATCCGTAGAAATATGGAAAGGGAGTTTCCAATTTGGTCCTCTCAAGATAGGTGCTTCAGATATTCTTGTTTTCAAAGTTTCAAAAGTTGATTGACAATCAGGATCCCATTTAAATTCACAGTCTTTTGTAAGCAATTTGAAGAGTGGAGATGCAATTTTAGTGAAGTTTTCTATAAATCTTCTATAGTAACCAGTAAATCCTAGAAAACTTCTAACATCTCTTTGACAATTTGGAATAGGCAACTTGGAGATGACTTCAACTTTGATCTATCAACCTTAATTCCATCTCCTGAAATATGATGTCCTAAAAAAATCCCTTCAATAAACATCATAAAGCATTTTTCATGGCTTAATGAAAGGTTTGTTTCTTTACATCTTATAAGAACTTTTTCCAAATTTTCTAATGCCTCTTCAAATGAATTACCATAAGCTGTAAAATCATCCATATAAACCTCTACACAATCATGGATTAGATCAGAAAAAATTCCTAGTACTGCTCTTTGGAATGTTGCAGGTGCATTACATAACCCAAAAGGAAGTACTCAGTAGGCAAAAGTTCCCCATGGACAAGTAAATGTGGTCTTATCTTGATCTTCAGGTGCTACCTGAATTTGATTATAGCCACTAAAACCATCAAAAAATGAAAAGTACTTTTTACCTGCTAATGTATCTAATACCTGATCGATAAAAGGCAAAGGAAAGTGATCCTTCAAAGTTGCTTTGTTCAATTCCATGTAATCAATGCATACCCTCCATTTACCATTCTTTTTAGGTACTATAACCAGAGGAGAAACCCATCGGCTATCTGAAATTGGATAAATGAAGTTTACATTGAGTAATTTTTGGAGCTCTTATTTCACTATCTCCCTAAGATTTGGATTCATCCTTCTTTGAGGTTGTCTGATTGGTCTACTATTTTCCTCAATATAGATATGATGGATGCAAGTCTTAGGATCAATTCCTTTCATGTCAGTATACTCCCATGCAAATGCAGTAGAATGTTTTTGCAAGATTTTGGTTAGTTCTTCTTGTTGTGACTTTTCCAACCATTGCATAGAGTAAAGAGACATTTGTCTTGATGATAAATATTCTATGTCAGATTCCAACTGAAATTGTGTGGGGTCATATTCTGAAGATGTCTCAAAATTTTCTAATGTGTTCAGAATTTGACTATCCTCACTGATTTCAGAAATGGTAAAGACAGGTACAGATAGGATGTGATTTATTCATTATCTCCTATGTCCCATGTTGGCACTGGCACGGTATTGCGAGACTTTTTTCTTTGTCATATTTACCATTAAATGTCCTTATCCCAGGATCTAGCTAATAAAATCATACAATTTTGTGGCTAGCCAAGGTCTTCCTAAGATAAGTGGGTGCCCTCCTAGATTACTCTTAGGAGTCAAAATCATAAAATCTACTGGATATTCCCAAGAATCTAAGGAGACTGAAATATCTTCTAATACACCATCTGGTTTAATAATTGATCGATCTGCAAGTTGCAGTAAAGTAGGTGTAAAAGAAGGTTAGGAAGTTTTAGCTGGTCCATAGTCTGTCTACTCATAATGTTGATAGCAGCCCCTAAGTCAATCAATGTGTTTGGAATTTCTATCCCATTTATGTGTCTTGACAATTGGACTTCCTGGATCTACATACTTCTGCATGGTAATTTTTCCCATCATAATATCTGCAATCTTTCCTACTAGGTGGATTCTTCTTGTGTCTTTTAGTTTCCTTCCTGGTCTTTTGAAACTCAACTCCTTTATTGTTTTTGCTAGAATAGGAATCTCTCGAATGGCTTGTAGCAAGGGAATATTGATACAAACATTCTTCAATTCATCTAGAAAATCATAGTTAGGAAACAAGATTTGTTTTTCCACCCCCTTGTCAATTTGTAGTCTTTCAGGAAAAGGAGGTGTAGATAAAGATGCAGGTTGCTCAACTATAGGAGTTGTGGGGGTTAACTTTTATTTTTCTTTTTGAATGCTTGAAATTTGAAGAGATGCTTCCTCAGAACCCTTATTGACTTGAAGAGAATCCTCCTCAGAGGTATCTTGCTCTTGAATATCTATAGAAGGTTTTTCTAAAACTCTACCAGATCTGAGTTGTACATCATTGAGAGGAACAATCATATAGGTAGGAAATTGTTGTCCTTCTACCATGTAACTATTCTGAGGATTCTTATTGTTAGGATTTGGCAATGGCTGAGATGAAAGTTGATTTGTCTTTTGTTGGTATGGGAGCATAAGTTGAGGATTTGGATTTTTTTGAGAAGGTTGTTTTTGTGGAAATGGCAATGAAAGTTGTGGATTTGTGTTTGGAAGTTGTGGAGCTTGTTGATTTTGAAAAGATGGAGGATATTGATAAAATTGAGCAAATCTCCCATAAGGATTTTGCATCCCTTGTACCCATGGCCGATATGGATTTTGATGTTGGAGCCAAGGTTGTTGCCAAGGATTCCAATTTGGTGGGGTTTGAAGATTCATAGGGTTGTTAAACCCTTGAGTTTGTTGTCCCTGCCAAGGTCTTCTTGTAACAAAACAGAGAGATTCTACTGAATTTGGGTCTTCTTGAAAGACAGCTTTGAGTCCAGGAATTGAAGGACAATCCTTGATCTCATGATTCTCTGAGCAAATCATACATGTTTCTACAACTTTTGCATCCAAGGGACATTCCCTTAAAGCATGTTTCTTCTTACATTTCGGACAAAAGATGGCTAAAGCATCTGTTTCTGCTTTCTGCTTGTTTTGGATTTTAAGGGTGTCTAGTTGTTCACTAAGGCTCCCTAAGATATCAGTTTTGAACTCATCAAGCATATTGCCAATCTCTGCCCTACTTACTGATCCAGTTGCAGATTTGTTAGCCCTAATAAGAGAAGGATCCCTAGGCCCTTTTCCTGTTTTAGATTTTCCTCTTGAGAGATGGACACATAGTTCTGTTATGTCACGAAGTGGAAGTTGAGAAATGTCTCCTTTTCCCATCATGTTTAAAATATCTATCCATTCATCTCTAATGGCTTTTAATATGAGGGCTTTCAAGGTTTCATCATCTAAGTTTCTCATCTTTGCTCTTTTCAAATTGTATTGAAATCTTTCAAGTAAGTCTTCCAAATTTTCATCTTCTTTTTGCATCATTTTGAATACCTCATCCTTGTGATTGGTGGGCATACAATATTCCAAGTATCTATCCAAAAATGTTTGTTTCATATCATTCCAAGTCCTAATAGATTGAGTAGCTAATCCCATGAACCATTTCAAAGCAGATCCCTTCAAAGTTGAAGGAAACAGTTTGAGTTTTTGAGAGTCTTCCATATAGTCATAGGTTCGGCACACAACTTCAAACTCAAGCAGAAATGTTTCAGGATCCTCACTTCGCAATCCATAAAAGTTAGGGAGGACATATGGTGAGATATTTTTCATTGTTGCATGAGTTTCCTCATCAACTATAGGGAATCCAAACAAGTTGTCTCCTTCCCTATTTCTACCATTATTTCCTTCAACATTGTTGTCTCCATTGTTTCCTCCTCTTCTACCTCTACCTCTACCTCCATCTATTACTTCCTCTGCCATGATAGTTTCTTTAGAGTCCTTAAAGTCCTCTGGTTTTTCTATCAAGGGAGGATGAGAGAGAGTCTCTTTGTTTTCTAAATGGGATTTAGTAGGTGGTATAGGAGAATCCTCTAATTCAGTTGCTCCTTGAATTCCAAAAATCTTAAGGCTAGGGGTAGATGGTGGTGAATCTGGTCTATGCCTTGAAGAAGATGGAGTTGTGAAAATCTAACTCTTGGCTTTAGCTATAAACCTTCCCCTAGAATCTCTTGCTCTATGCATGTCAATTTTTTTTTTTTTTTTTAAAGTTGGGCTAATAATTCTCTTTCTGATCTTCCAGATCACACTAGGTGCAAGAAGAGAGCATACTTAAGAAATTACTAAACCCATAACTCTCTTTTCTGATCCTCCAGATCACACTAGGTGCAAGAGGAGAGCATACTTCAAGAAGTTATCAAGTTTTCCCTTCTTTTATGATTTTGTGTTTTTTTTTTTTTAGAAATTGGCTACCTAGTTACACTTCCCCGGCAACGGCGCCAAAATGTTTGGTCAATTTAGTGTGTCCTAAATTGCTGCATTTAATTTGTCAATCCGGGATTCGTAAGATGATGAAGTGCGGCGCACTATATGTGCAAGATAACCTATTTCTTAACTTTTTGTCGTTTTTGGTTTTCTAAGGTGAGATGGAAATTCTAAAATGAAAACAAGTATGGTTATGTTTGTTCAAGGAAATGATATCCTCTATAATGATTTACCAACTTGAAACTTAAAAAGGAATTTAAAACATACAATGACAAAACTTGAAAGGAAATGAAAATGTGCTGCTGAAATGAAAAGGTGCTGCTAGTCTAATAAATCAAAACAGTGAACTATTGAGCATGAAAACCAAACTATTCTTGTTGTTGTCTAAACACAAAAGAAACTATGCTTAAAGAAATCCAAAATTGCAACAAAATAAATCTAAATCAAATTACATCAACTTGTCTTTTGATCCCTCATCATTAGTCCAGCTATGATTTTCGGAAGTAACCATAAACAACTTGAGTAACTGATATCTAACTTGCAGAAAGTAAACTAATATCAAACAACACATTCATAATTCAATCCCTCACCATCAGTCCAGCTGTGGCTTTCGGAGGTAACTGAAGATGTCATGCACAATTTAATATTTCTAACTTGCAGAAAGGAAACTAATATCAAACTACACACTCATACTTCAATCCCTCACCATCGGTCCAGCTGTGGCTTTCGGAGGTAACTGAAAATGACATGAGCAATTTAATATATCTAACTTGCAGAAAGTAAACTAATATCAAACTACACACTCATACTTCAATCCCTCACCATCGATCAATTTGCTGTGTTTCGGAGAACAACAGCCCAGAAGATATTATGAGCAATTTAATATATCTAAATCTAACTCTGACAGACTGACAAATGAGCAAGCAAATAAACTTTCATGATCATAAAATTAAACTAATCAAAACAAATTAGCGACGAGATGAGGAAGACTTCCATGTCATTAGTCAAAAAGTTATGGAAATGCTCGGGCTGCCTATTTATAACCTGAAACAAGAACACTGATCAGTGATTAATAACATAAAACATGAAAGACAGAAGTAAAATGGAAAGCATGAAAGATTATAAACAAAAATGAAGCATATATACCATGAAAGATGCAATGTATAAACATGTGAATGGATTATGGCACAATGAGCTTTAAAGAAATAAAACAAGAACTATACAATAATGCACATAACCTAAATATGATTTTCGGAAGTAACCATAAACAACTTGAGCAATCTATATTCAACTTGGAAGAAGTAACTAATATCAAACCACACATTTACAATTCAATCCTCTCATCATCACCTTAGCTTGTGTTTCTTATAATGTAAATCAAGATGTCATGCACAATTTAATATTTCTAACTTTGCAGAAGAAACTAATATCAAACTACACATCCATAATCCAATCCCCTCACGATCACCACCATGCTTTGAGTAATCAAGGAGCACAAAGATAAATTTAATATGGTCTAACTGCAGAAAGGAAACTAATATCAAACTACACATCCATAATTCAACTCTCACCATCAAAATTCAATTGTGTTTTCTGAGGCAAATCAAGATCTTATGAGCAGTTTAATATATCTAAATTTAACTACTGAAACAATTAAGCAAAACTGAGTTAAACAAAGCAATACTGAAATGAAACAGAAACTAAGAAAAACACATTAGCAGCAGAAAAATGTTAATTCCATGTCATTAGTCAAAAAGCTATGAAAATGCCCGGGCTGCCTATCTATAACCTGAAACAAGAACACTGATCAGTGATTAACAACATAAACATGAAAGACAAAAGTGAAATGGAAAGCAGGAAAGTTTATAAACAGAAATGAAAAAAAAAATGAAATGTATAAACATGTGAATGGATTATGGCACAATGAGCTTTAAAGAAATGAAATAAGAACTATACAATAATGCACAAAACCTCAGCGTGTGCAGGGGCCCTCTACACCAGCCTTGGCAACAGACTTCAAGTACAAATTACGCTTGGAAACAGAGTCTTCTTATATATTAAAATGCATTCATAACAGAAAGGTGATATTACTTTATTATGTGCAGAATTACATTACAAAAGCGTATTTACAAAACTAACAGACTAATCTAATATGCGTATGCAAACGCGTTATTTATAACAAAGAAATATAGTCGACTTTAAAGTTTATATTATGGAGAACACGTAGACCATTACATCCACAGATCTAGGATCATGGCCGTATTGAAGAGTAAATCTATGAGGAGTGGATGTTTGAATTCGGCTATGGAGCCGTGTACAGATGTTGATTTGTCCCCCGCAACTCAGAAACGGCCATATGAATCTTCACGTGACACGAAACAGAGTCCTATCACCGTGGGACTCTACGGTTGACTTCCATTTGGCCACCTTTGACCGTAGCCTCCTTAGATGAATTTGCTCGAGCCAATAGGACACAATCCATGTCCACATCATTTCTGACTTTCCCATGTGGCTCGTTTCTCCTAAAGACACCTGTAACATAGAGTTTCACAAAATGGCTGCGGAAAGTTGCAGCAGCTGTGGAAAGTGGCAAGATTCCGCAGCTAAATGAGCAAAATCTAAATCAAACAGCAGACACAAAAATATAGTTAAAAACCATGTTAGATGCTCTTTTGCAATTATTATACAATGATATTGACAACTTGGGAGGTTCAGGTGGATGAAAAAGGTATAGAAAAGTGTATGGAAAAAATGCAGATTTGAGACTCAACATACCCCCACTATGAAGGTGTTGCATGTCCTCATGCAACCAAAATTTTGATAATCCTTCCTCAGTTCATATGCCTTGACACTTCAGCCAGTACATCCAAACCTCTCCTATTCTTCCTTGGTGCTGCCAACATCCTTGGCTTCTTCATTAAGCATCTAAATTTGATATTAACTAGTGCTCTGCTTAACTTCTGGCATTTCCTTTTCAATTTCTTATTCTTCTTCTGCCATATTCCCAGATGTAGCATGGTATTATCATGAATGATTTTGTCCAATTTACTTTGTTCCTTCAATGTCTCATTTTCATTTTTGATGTGTCTATTTAAAAGCTCTAGCTCAAAGACTTCCTGTTTTAGTGATTGGACTAAATCATCTTGTACTGTGTGAGGTTGGATAGACGAAGTACTGGGACCTGTAGCTGCTTTTTCCAAAGATTCTATATAATCATATACTTCCTGCTGCTTGGGGTCTATTTCAGGTGTCATTTTTATTGGGCTATCCCCAAAATGCCGTGAAGGAGAGTTATCTTCAAAATCTGGCTGAGAAGGGCTCACATCAACATCTGGCTGTGAATGGGATGGACTTTGTTCAATGTCTGACTGAGAATGAAATGAACCAGGTTCACTAACTGACTGAGATGGACTATGGTCAGTTGGGGATTGTTCAGATGTTTCCTCTCCCAAATCAATGAAATGAGGACCCTTCATTTGTGTTTTCCTCAATTTCCCCTTAAGTCTGGAACTTCTTCTCACACGTTGTGGACCACTGTCCTTTTGCTTTTGTTTCCCTTTCTCTGTCTTCTTGGCCATAGATGACTGTTTTTGAAGATAAACTAATATTTCAGATAACACTTGATGATCTTCTTCTTCGGAAGAAGGGGTTTGATGTATAGCCTCAATAGTTTTTCTCTCTTTTGGTGTTATTGGCTTTTTACCCTTAGTTTCTTTCTTCTTCCTCTTTGACAGTCTCTCTTCCCTATCAGTTCTTTCAATTGTAGTAGTAGGAGTATTTTGAATTTCATCATTTGTTCTCTTTCTCCTACTCCTTCTTGATGTGCTACCTTCAGGAATTTCCTGAGGTTCCTCAAAGAAATTTCTAATCAAAAATTGTTCCTATGTGTCTTTCTTCTCCTTTAACTCTTTTTCAATCAAAATTTTTACAAGACCGTGGTGATATAGATGTGGTTCTACATCTCCTAAATGCTTCTAAACAGTCACAGACATTTTCTTCAAACTATTTAATAGAAAATATGGGAGATTGAGAGTTTGATTATCTAGAAAATTCATCAGCAACCTGGTATGGTACATATACATGGACCCAAAACGGCCTTCACAGGTAATGAATTTTTGAACAACCAGCAGCAAAGTAGCCCATTCATCTTTCAATGCATGAACAGGAATTCCTCTTTTAAAAATAGTTATGTCCATATCTTGATTTCGTAAGATTGTTCTCCAGGCTTCATCACTAATGCTTTTATTCTTAAACCAACGCTCACCCTCTTGAAGAAGTTCCGTGGCAGATGCTATAGAGGCCTCGTTCACCGCAAACTTAAGGTCTCCAATCTCTACTTCCAGGCCATTGAACGACCTTGAAAATGATTTTGTCACTTCTTTATGATAACCTCTGAATTTTTGGATAAACCGCAGCCACTTTGCTTTCTTCAATATATCCCTTACTTGCGGATATCCCTCCATGAACTTAGGTCCTTCCGGTTCTGCTCTTAGCAATTTAACCATTCTTCTTTCTGCTCTTCACAAATTTGCCTGCGTGGAGGAGGGTTCAATAGAAAAAGAACGGCTGAATGCACGGAGATGAGCACAATGACTGTAGGTAAATGTCAAAGAGTGGATATACAGGCTGTAGCGTAATAGAGAACGAAATGGAGTGAGACAGAACAGAGAGGGGTTTTGTGAGCACGGCAGAGACACGACTGTGAGATTAACAGAACAAATAGGAGAAGTATAACACATCCGACAGTGTTTTGAAATTTGGTGGCTGCACAATAAATGTGAGCATGTTTAAACAACGGCTATGGATTTATGCGGCTGTAAGAGTCCGTGGTCAAATCAACTACGTCTCATTATCATCGGTGGAATATTGGAGTATGAGTGAAGATCGGGGTTTAATTATGGAACCGTTTAAGAATGAATGCGGGAGGATCATATGGAGATCGTGAAAGGGTTACGGGAGTTGTCAATATAATCATTGCACATCATGGATGGAGCTTATGGTTTAGAACTATATAAAAATGTGTTTTCAATGCTATTTGAAATGAATTTTACTCATACCTTGGAATCTTTGCCTTTTTCTTTGATCTTCAATTAGTTGCTCTTCATTGGTATCTTGAATGCTCCATGCCTTTTTTTTTGGTCCTCTCACCTGCATTTAATTTCATGATTATGGAAATAACGTCTGGTTGTACATTCTTTTGAAAACAGAGTGGTAGCTGTGGAATCTGCTTCTGGCTGCGGAAACTGGTGTCAGCTGCGGAAACAGATGTCAGCTGCGGAAACTGACACAGCGATTATTTGGATGAATGAACATGAACGGATGACAAATGAACAGATGGAAATGGTCATGAAAAATAATTTTATTGATGAAATGGAATAAAATGAAGTGAAATGGAATGAAGTGGAGTGAAAATGAAGTGGGATGAAGTGGAATGGAATGGAGTGGATGGTCACAAAACTTGTAAAATGAAAGAGAATTTTTTTTTGTTTGGAAAATATAGAGTGTCAGGTGTTCCTAATTTTCACCCTATATTTTCTGTATAAGACTGCCAATCAGTGATTGGTTTTCAGGCTTATACAATTTTTTTTTATTTTTTTTTATTTTTTTTTAACTGAAAAGAACAAAAGCTAGGCTGGTGGAGAAGAAGAATTCTTCTGTACCAGCCTGATTGCAGAATTCTCTTGAAACACTTTGAAAAAATCCTCTTTTGAGAGTGGCTTATGATAAACTTTCAATCTATGGCCATTCACAATAAGAGGATTTTGAAACTCATCAATGGTCTTGATTCTTACCGCTCCATTGCTAAAGATTTTGTCAATCTCATATGGCCCAAGCCAATGAGTCTGAAATTTTCCTTGAAAATCTTTAAACTTGGAATCAAATAACAATTCCCAATCTCCTTCTTGAAACTTCTTCTCTTTGATGTACTTGTCATGCCATTTATCTCTTTTATATTGAACTAGATCAGTTCTTAGAATTGCCTCTTGTCTGATCTCATCTAGCTCATTCAACTGCTCCATTCTATGCTTTTGGGCTTCTGATAAGTCCATCCCCAACTGAAATGCTATCTTGAAGGTCTTGACTTGGAACTCAATGGGGAGCAAGACTTCTTTCCCATAAAAAAGTTCATAGGGAGAATGTCCTGTTGTATTTCTCCATGTAGTTCTGTAGGCCCACAAGGCTTCAGGAAGCCTTTCTTCCCAATCTCTTCTATGTAGATGAACAGTTTTGGTGATGATACTTTCGAGAACTTTGTTGGTAGACTCCACTTGACCATTTGCTTATGGATGGTAAGGAGTAGATCTTCTATGCTTGATTTTGTATTCTTCCATCAGCTTCTCCACCAGGTTGGATGTGAATTGGCTTCCTTGATCTGTCACAATTTCTCTTGGAACACCAAAGCGAGTAAAAATATCCTCATAAAGAAAATGAACAAATGAATTTTCAGTAGCAGATACTAATGCTTTGGCTTCTACCCATTTAGTAACATAATCAGTACAAACCAATATATACTTCTTTTTCTTAGATGGTGGATTAATAGGTCCAATGAAATCTAAAGCCCATTTTTCAAAGGGTTCAATGAGTACCTGTGTTTGCAATGGTATTTCATTTGAAAGGGTAGGTTTCCCTACTCTTTGGCAGCTATCACACCTTTTGACATATTGTTTTGCATCTTTGAAGAGAGAAGGCCAATAATATCCCAAGGAAAGGATTTTATAGGCCGTCCTTTTGTCCGCAAAGTGTCCGCCACATGGTTCATCATGACATGCCTTAAGAATATCATGCATTTCATCTTCCCTGACACATCTTCTGATCACAAGATCTGGCCCTGTTTTAAACAATTCGTTAGAAATCCATGAATATTTTGAACTCTCCTGAATAATTTTTCATTTTTCACTTGGAAATAAATGTGAAGGCAGTTTCCCTGTAACCAAATAGTTAGCAATATCTGCATACCAAGGAGTCTTAATAGCTACTGCAAACAAGTATTCATCAGGAAACTTATCCTCTACAGGAGAATCTTCTTTAGTATTCTGAATCCTAGACAAGAAATCAGCTACTGTATTTTGTTTTCCTGGTCTATCCAACACAGTAATATTAAATTATTGCAAAAGTAAGAGCCATCTTGTCACTCTGCCATTAGTAACAGGTTTGTTCATTAAATATCTAATTGCAGAATGGTCAGTATGAATAAAAGTTTCATAGCCTGTTATGTAATGTCTAAACTTATTAATTGCATGAACAACAGCTAAAAACTCTTTTTCAGTCACAGTATAGTTCAACTCTGTGGGAGTCAAATTTTTACTGGTATAATAAATGGCACAAGGAACTAAATCTTTTTGACCCAACACAGCTCCTAGAGCTGTATCTGAAGCATCCGTAGAAATATGGAAAGGGAGTTTCCAATTTGGTCCTCTCAAGACAGGTGCTTCAGATATTCTTGTTTTCAAAGTTTCAAAAGCTGATTGACAATCAGGATCCCATTTAAATTCACAGTCTTTTGTAAGCAATTTGAAGAGTGGAGATGCTATTTTAGTGAAGTTTTCTATAAATCTTCTATAGTAACCAGTAAATCCTAGAAAACTTCTAACATCTTTTTGACAATTTGGAATAGGCAACCTGGAGATGACTTCAACTTTTGATCTATCAACCTTAATCCCATCTCCTGAAATATGATGTCCTAAAACAATCCCTTCAGTAAACATCATAAAGCATTTTTCATGGCTTAATGAAAGGTTTGTTTCTTTACATCTTATAAGAACTTTTTCCAAATTTTCTAATGCCTCTTCAAATGAATTACCACAAACTGTAAAATCATCCATATAAACCTCTACACAATCATGGATTAGATCAGAAAAAATTCCTAGTACTGCTCTTTGGAATGTTGCAGGTGCATTACATAACCTAAAAGGAAGTACTCGGTAGGCAAAAGTTCCCCATGGACAAGTAAATGTGGTCTTATCTTGATCTTCAGGTGCTACCTGAATTTGATTATAGCCACTAAAACCATCCAAAAATGAAAAGTACTTTTTACCTACTAATGTATCTAATACTTGATCAATAAAAGGCAAAGGAAAGTGATCCTTCAAAGTTGCTTTGTTCAATTCCCTGTAATCAATGCATACCCTCCATTTACCATTCTTTTTAGGTACTATAACCAAAGGAGAAACCCATCGGTTATCTGAAATTGGATAAATGAAGTTTACATTGAGTAGTTTCTGGAGCTCTTCTTTCACTATCTCCCTAAGATTTGGATTCATCCTTCTTTGAGGTTGTCTGATTGGTCTACTATTTTCCTCAATAAAGATATGATGGATGCAAGTCTTAGAATCAATTCCTTTCATGTCAATATACTCCCATGCAAATGCAGTAGAATGTTTTTGCAAGATTTTGGTTAGTTCTTCTTGTTGTGACTTTTCCAACCATTGCATAGAGTAAAGAGACATTTGTCTTGATGATAAATATTCTATGTCAGATTCCAACTGAAATTGTGTGGGGTCATATTCTGAAGATGTCTCAAAATTTTCTAATGTGTTCAGAATTTGACTATCCTCACTGATTTCAGAAATGGTAAAGACAGGTTGTATAGTGTCCTCATCATCGACCCATTCATTGTCTCCTACTTCTGTGATTGCTCTTGCTGGAGGATACAAATTGAATTTCTTTGTCGAATTACCATTATAAATGTACATGTCTCCAGATCTACAACTAATAAAAGCATCAGTTGTGGCTAGCCAAGGTCTTCCTAAGATAATTGGATGTCCTCCTAGATTATTCTTGGGAGTCAAAATCATAAAATCTACTGGATATTCCCAAGAATCTAAGGAGACTGGAATATCTTCTAATACACCATCTGGTTTAATAACCGATCGATCTGCAAGTTGCAATAAAGTAGGTGTAAAAAGAAGGTTAGGAAGTTTTAACTGTTCCATAGTCTGTCTACTCATAATGTTGATAGCAGCCCTAAGTCAATCAATGTGTTTGGAATTTCTATCCCATTTATATGTGTCTTGACAATTGGACTTCCTGGATCTACATACTTCTGCATGGTAATTTTTCCCATCATAATATCTGCAATCTTTCCTACCAGGTGGATTCTTCTTGTGTCTTTTAGTTTCCTTCCCGGTCTTTTGAAACTCAACTCCTTTATGGTTTTTACTAGAATAGGAATCTCTCGAATGGCTTGTAGCAAGGGAATATTGATACAAACATTCTTCAATTCATCTAGAAAATCATAGTTAGGCAACAAGATTTGTTTTTCCACCCCCTTGTCAATTTGTAGTCTTTCAGGAAAAGGAGGTGTAGATAAAGATGCAGGTTGCTCAACTATAGGAGTTGTGAGTTTTAACTTTTCTTTTTCTTTTTGAATGCTTGAATTTTGAAGAGATGCTTCCTCAGAACCCTTATTGACTTGAAGAGAATCCTCCTCAGAGGTATCTTGCTCTTGAATATCTATAGAAGGTTTTTCTAAAACTCTACCAGATCTGAGTTGTACATCATTGAGAGGAACAATCATATAGGTAGAAAATTGTTGTCCTTCTACCATGTAAGTATTCTGAGGATTCTTATTGTTATGCCACTACTTTTTCATCTGTTGTAATAAATCAATTGTGTGCAGCTTGTGAACTTTTGCCACAATTCATGAATAAGTCAAACTCTTTAAACTTGGCTTAGTCATATTTCAATTTCATGTTTTAGATTAGAGAATAAATATCTAGCCAAACAGTTTAATCTTGGCAGATAAGTAGCTAGGTAGAGTGAATAAAAGGTGCTCCACAGTTTAATCTGAGCCCTTGGATGTAATAAGGGTAGAAATAGATAGATTCATCATGTAAAAAGAAAAAGATTGAAAAGGGTTTGCAAGTCTAAATGCACCCTAATAAAGAAGACAAAATGGTAGTGTTAAGTAGATAGGGTAGGTAGATGGTGCTACAAAGTGTTATCTGATGAATGGTGCTACTACATGTTGGTTAATCATTTACTTTCATCACAAGTACTAAAGCAGGAAATACACTGGAAAATCACAGCAAGCAAAGTCAAATTCATTAACCTCCCTCATCATTTTTTTCCCCTCAAGAGTTTTACTAATTTCCCCCAAAAAAGTACTAAGGTAATTGGAGATCAAAGGGGCTCAAGGCATTTCCTTGACTTCTGGAGGGACCGGACCCTCGGCCTAATGATCAAAAGACCTAAGCACTTGAAATAATCCATCATTGATTATCTTCCATTTTTAACTTTTCCTAAGTAAAATCCTATTTTACATAGGAAACTGATGCAACATTCCATAAAATTCCTCAAAACAACTTGTTATTCTAAGTTTAAGTGTTGAAGATAAAAATGTGCAATTTACTTCATAAGTTTTCACTTTCTTAGATGTACAAAGGTGTTTTGATTTTCCTTGTCCTTTTTCATATTAACACCTAACTCTATTATATTAAATCCCTAGTGAAATCCTTTTTTCCTATGTATATAACTCCCTTTTCTAATAAATATCCCCAAAACCCTCTTATTATAATGTTTTACCAAAGTATATATAGTCCCGCACATTTAAAATAAATACCCCGCTTTATAAAGCCCTTTGGTAAAACTATAACCTTATATATACATTCCTCCCCTATGATGAATTAATTATATTAATTTATTCATCGTATAATAAAATATATATAGAAAAGCGTTAGACACGTAACATATGTGTTTAACACCAAAAACAAGAATAAACTACGACGGAATCCTGCGCCACCATACTCAGCATTCCACGTAGCATTCCACGTGGCATTCCACATGGCCAAACCCCGCCGCAATTCATTTTATAAATTCACGGGGTTAATTAGTCATTTGGACTAATTAACAACCATTCCCGCCTATTAGCTTCTCCCAGGGGTGATTAGATTACATGTCAAAACTTGTTTAAACCCCGACGGGCCCACTTTCGAAACCGCACAAGTTTCCCTTTCCTCCAGCCGTCAGATCATTCCTCCGTTGATCAACGGTCCCGATCAATCCCGCTGCCCATCGCGTGTGAGTTTTTTAGCCAGCAGGGAGTGGGCGGGTTTGACTATTCAGCATTCCACGTGGCAAGCATCCTGTGGAATCGCTGCCATTGCGATTTTTACCGCCTTCCTCCATAAGCGGTGCGGGCTCACCGCTTACTGCTTATCGAATACCGCCGGCCCCACTCCCTTACGTCACCCCGTACGTCAAATGACATCATCACCTCGAAAACGACAAAAACCCTTTTTGACTTGTTTTTAAGCCATTTTTCGCGTTTTTTTCAGTTATTTTGGTTTTCGAAAGAGACTAAGCTCCCGCTGCAAATTTCAAAATTCGCTGCAAATACACCAAATTACTCAGAAATTCCGCTGCGCCCGTGTTGAAGAACGTTCCTGCCATTGTCCATTACCTGTTGAAGAACCAGTTTCCATTTAAAAACAGGTATTTATCATTCCGCACCCCGACTGCAAGTTAAGCTTGGTTTCTTGTGTTTTTCTATGAAAAAGTGGTTAAAAATCCTCTCTGAGTCCTCATTGAAGAGTTAAAACCTGTGAATTTGCTTCCCAAACCTGCAATTTGTCCCAATTTCTTCTTTTGTCAGATATCCCGTCCGGTCTGCAAGAAAAACTGAAACCTCCATTTTGAATCCACAATAACCAAAATGGAGGCCCCTACTGCTCTAAATGTCACTCCTTTGAATGCTCCTCACCGAGATTTAGACTACTTGCCTCTCATAGATGAAGATTTCCAAATAAAAGACCTGCATTTCGATGAAAGTCCCCGTTTGAGTTTCTGTCGCTGCAGAGATGAATACTCAAAAGGGCAAGATCTTATAGGGTTGTGGGAATCCAATCTCCCAAGGTATTTCATTCCTACAGTCCACGTTTTCCCTGAAATTATTCATTATTGTCATGCAAATTATGATCCCACACAAAGAGCTGTATTAGCTCCTGATCAAAGTATTTTGTTCCCTATAACACCTCAGGCTATCAATGCTATGTTACAATTTGAGCCAGAACAAGAATTAGCACCTCTATCCATGGAAGGGCTAATTGAGAAAACCCGACTGTTAACTCCAGAGAAATTGAAAGCAATGTGTCAGTACTTCATGTTACCTGAGCATCAGCCAAAAGGGACTCCCCCCTATGGTTTTTACTTTTTCAATCAATTGGGAAGGCTTATTGTGAATGTAATATCCTTTGTCTTAGGATTCAATAACAGTGAGTATGTTGACGAGATAACTCTGGCTTTGCTATCTATCTTTACCCCTGGGCAGCCTCCTGAGATTAAGTATGACTATGCTTCCTTCATTGCCAACAAAATCCATGATCAATTTTTAAGGTTAGATGATGAAAAGGTTTTCAAGTACTCCTCAGTTATCTATCACCTCATAATTTTCTATCACTCAGACAAATTCCCTTTCCCTGTTCAGAAACTTGATGCTAAAGGTAATCCCAGGTCTGTTATTTTTTGGTCCCCCATCATTCATTTGTCCTATGATTCTCCCTACTCTTATTCAGAATTCATTGATCAGTTTGTACATCCTGCTACAACCTTGTTAACAGGAGTTTCTCCCCCCAGGCTTAGCACTGAGATAAGAAAGACCCTGCAATTGTCAAAGAGTTACAAAGTTGGGGATTGGTACTTGTACCAAAACCATACAGTCATCAGGATTTATGGATGTGAATTACATCCATTCAAGTTACCCAGATATGTACCAATGAGAATTTTTGCTTTGGAATACTTTAGACGGATGAACAATTCAGATGTAATCCATTTCTGCAATGTAAAGAAGAAAGCACAGTTAAGGATCAAAAGCCAGTTAGGTCCTTTCATTTGCAATTCTAGGGAAGCTGAAAGAGATGCTGAACTTATATTAGAGAAAAAATTCCATACATCTTTCCGTTGGGTCCCTTATGACCCCTTTGGTTTCATTTGTGAAAGAAGGTTAAAAAATAAGTCATCTCCTTATATACATCACAGAATTCCTGACATAGAGCAGTATGCAAATCAAGATGAATGGGTTAAAGGAACACTTGTTGAAGAGGGAAGTGGAGCTGACAAATTGAATAAACTTATGAAAGATGTTGAGAAGAAATTTGACCTAGAAGCATATGATCAAATGCAGGTACCCTATATTGGCACATCTTCAACAGCCACTCTACAACAAGCTATACAGGAAGACAGCCCATCAGTAACAGCAGAGCCTAAAGGTAAAGGAAAAGAACCTATAGTTCAGGTCATTGAAACCCTGGTCATGGCAGAAAAATCACAGAGTTCCAAAACACGAGAACAATCTAAAGCTTCTCAAACACCAGCAAAGCAAATCCAAGCTCCAGAGATGCAAACTCCACTGAATGTGGAAATAGGGAAAAAGAGGTCAGCTCCAGATTCCACACCTTCAAAAGGAGCCCCACAAGTCTATCAAGCTAAAAAACATAAATCTGATCTACCTCCAGATGTAGAGATCATAGATGAAATATTTGATGATGGCAGGGAAGATAGTCAGCAAACAGGTACAGCAAGTGAAACAAATATAAGCCAGAAAGGGATACAAAAGCAACTAAGCACTGAAGTATCTTCTTTCAGACCGCCCAAGACAGGTACTGGAGACATAAAGAAAACCTTCATTGATATCAAAACAAGGAATGAACCATTAAAAATGAAGGTCTGTGATCAGTATATGAAGATGGCTCCTCACAATCAGCAAAGGTTGATGTCAGCATTTGATCTTTCACAAGGTAAAATGCAAATGAGCCACTTCAAAGCTAAAGTGCCAAAGCCAACTTCAGCAACAGATTACATCAGAACAAATTTTGAAGTGTTAGCCAAGGATATCCATCCCTTGGATCAGATAGAGCTTCATAGGCAAACAGGGGAAATGGTTTATTCTACTCTCACCAACAAAGCCATGGCAGCTTTAACACTACAAGATTCCTTGAATAATACTGCTGCAACATTGAAAATTGAAAGGGCCTCCTCCCAGGCCAAGGACAATAGAATAAAGTCTCTAGAAGAGATCATTATTGGTTTGGGTCACAATCCCAAAGACACTAAAGGTATTGAGGCACTGATAAAAAAGAAAGAGGATGATATAGCTGCACTGAGAAAACAGTTGAAAATACCAGCCTCAAGGCACCCCCAAACACAGGAAGTAATAAAAGGAAATTCACAAGAAGAAATGATGGAGTTGCTCTTAAACTTGACAGAGCGACTAAATGAAACCGAGAAGGAGCTGGAAAAGGCATTGCAGGAACAGGAAATTCTCAAACAGGCTTCAGCAACAGGTACTACAGGACAACAGGAACAATCATCTCCGGTGAATATTTCTAATTTGGATTCTGAGGATTTGATTAAACAGATGGAGAGTTTGCAGCTAAAGGTCACAGAACTCCAAGAAGCAAAATTACAATTAACAAAATTGGAGGGAAAATATGACACATCCAAAAAGACAGTTGCTGACAACCTCGGAGAAATAAAAAGGTTGGAAAAATTGGTTGAGGCTTTGCAAAAAGATCTTACACTGGAAAAGCCTCTGAATGAAATAAATGATATTCTTTGGGACAACATCATTAATTTAATAAGAGATATTTGGCCTTCCATTCAATCTATTTTTGAGCAGAATGAGTTAGTCAAGATAGCCCAAGAGGAAATAAACAAAACTAGACATGAATTAAGAGGCAAGCCAGAGCTAGCCCAGCAGCTCATTCAATTTTTGAATTCCAGAACAAAACAACAGCTAGCATTACTAGGAATTGATGACAGAACAGGTGTAGTCTTGGAAGCAAAGAGAATTTTTACAAAGAGAACTTTCATGCAAAATCTAGAAAGAAAGTGTAATGATATTTTGGTCGACATCAACGTTTTCAGAGAAAAATTTCAAGCTCTGCTGGACAGTGATTTGCCAAGTCCCATGCTCACAGAGGATCAAATAGTAGACTTGGAAACTTATGAAAAAAGAATCAAAGCTCATGCTAAACATACAGCTGTAGGTTCTACTAGTATAGGTTCTACTAGCTCATCAGAACCTACAGTACCAACTGGGAAGAGTATTTATGAAAAAGTGAGACATCTGTTTCATCTGGAACATGAGTTAAAGTATCTATTTCCGAACGAGCCCACTTTTTATAAACTTACTGAAGCCGATGAAACTTTAAGGAAGCTCAGAAGAACAATGATACCGGATGATCAGTGGTGGAAGGAAATGCTGGAAATTTTGTAAAAAAATGTTGTCAGGATAAAAGTTTATCTTTACTATTGAGTAAATGGTAAAAAACAGAAATGCAGATGAAAGAGTATCAGATGAAAGATTAAAGAGTATCCGTGAGAAGAAAAAGTATTCAACAAGTCAAAGGAATACGCAAAGGACAACACAGAGCCCTATTTAGAGCACTTATCCTTAGCACGTCCATGAAGAAAGGAACAGCACATCAGCCGTTACTCATTATTCTATTTTCGAGACCATGTGTCTCTTGTTTGTTGTAAATACGCTTTAAGTCAGGCTGAATTATTGGCTAGGATAGAGTAAGATTGTTAAGATTATTTTTGTATAAATAAGCCTTCAAAGAGAGTTTTGAAGGGTGGATTCTATTACTCTGCTGTGACATTGAGGTTTTCGGAATAAAAAGCTTTTGGACAAATTTACTTGTGGCTTACTGGATGACGTTTTGAAGCACTGGACTTGTTGCAGGATTCATGTGTTGGACTTAAGTTCAATAAGTTTTCCAACCCTTGTGTTTAAATTTTATATTAGTTTATGCTATCATCATATCCGTTTCTGAATAGTTTACATAAAGGATTGAAACAGAATTTGCTTAATTGTACTCTGTTTTCAAATGTGATTATTCTCGATGTTTTCTTATGGATTAGTTATAAGCATGAATTCTTAATTGCTCATGTTTTGCTGATTCAATATTGTTGATTACTGTAACAAAGAATCCTTCATTGCTCTTTGCTTGTAATCATTTCTCTTCTTCCTCTTGAATATGGTGAAAGATTCTTAGTTGCATTTCATCCCTTCAAGACCATCCATCCACTTTAAATTTTAAGGATTGTTCTCTGTCTAGCTATCTTGCCCTGTAATACCATCTTGTGTTCAGAAAAGAAATCCAGTAAAGCCATCCTTAGACTCCATAGCCCAATGGACTGAAAGCCCTCAACCTTGCCCTTAGTTTGTGGATCCCACCAATTTCCCAAAACAAACTTTGAATCTATAACTAGCCTAAAATCATTCAAAAACAAAGATAAATCATAAAGAGAGAGCCCTCTCTGGATGCAGATTGGCTAGATTCTGCATCTAAAAGGTTGGTTTGTGGTTACCTCGGGTATACTTTCCTCTTACACAAATTCTAGGAAAACCTGAGTGTTAACATAGTGGCGACCATACTGGGGAACTGAATCATTTTATTGATACTATTGTTTGATTTATAATCTACAGACAGAGTCTGAATATCAGCCAGGAAGCCTTTGAAATTGCTTTTGCTATGCAATTGCAAAAGTAAATAAATGTTGTTTCAGTCTATCTCTGATTTAGCTTATAAGTTGAAATCTTAGTTTCAAATTTTTCAATCAGTTTCTCTAGTTTAAACAGATCTTTGAGGAAATCTTAATCACATATCATTATTTCTTAAAGAATTTGTAGAAGTTGTATTTATTTTTCAAATAAAACCCAAAATTCAAAAACACATATTCTAAAAAAAACTGGCTTCAGAAAGGATTCGACATACTAGGTCAAACCCTGACCCAAATCCACCACCAATTTTTGAAAATCCAAATCTGATCCCTAGGATTCTTAGAAGACAAGGAAGTCAAGAAAGTTCTGAAAGAGGAAGTCAGGAAAGTACAGGTAGTTCTAGACCACTCTCTAGATGTGCATCTTGTCCTGTGAAAATTATTTATATTGACGACGTTCCTTTTGACGCGAGATTTGAAACATCTTTGTTTGTAAATTTTTCTGAGACTGAATTATCTAGGTTGATTCAAGATCCTTGGTTCATTGAAGAATTGCAATATAGATTTGTTTCGCATCATCTTGACAGAGAATTTCATAACTCCATTCAATCTGAGCAAGCCTTTGAAGAAAGCTCAAACATTTCTGTAATAACTGAAGCATCTCCGAACTCGGCCACTTTTCAAACACCTGTCAGACCTCCATCTCCTCCTACTAGAGCGGCTACTCTTGTTACTCCACTTTATCTTCCAATGGCCAATCGATATGCCCCTTTAATATTACCAGCCAACCCTCCAGCTTTACCACCAGACTACCAAAGTAAGATCACACCTTTTGACGGATCAGGTACCTACACAGCTCAACAACACACCAAAAGGATGACAGATTACTTTGAGTTTTATGAGATTGATACTGATGATATCCGTATGAGAATTTTTGTACAGAGTCTTACTGGAGAAGTTAGAACTTGGTTTAGGGCTCTCGCCCCGAACATTATTGCTGACCTAGAAGCTTTGTATAGGGCATTTTTGAACAGATGGGAGAAAAAGAAAGATCCTCTCCAGATCCTATCAGAATTTGAAAAATTAAGAAGAAGACCAAATGAAACCGTACAAGATTACATCATAAGATTTAATGAATCATATCATGCAGTTCCTCTGAATCTAAGACCCCCACCTAATAACGTGTTGGTCAAATTTCCAGACGGTTTTGACTCTGAAATAGCTTATTCTCTTAGGGAAAGAGCTCCACAAACACTAGAGGAAATGCAAAGCATAGTGGTGAGCGTAGAAGCAAATCTGATAGAAAAACGAGCCAGAGATAGGGCAGAGAGAAGAATGCCTATGAAGGAAGAACCTTCAGCTTTTGAAAAGAAGCTGGATGTAATCATGAAAGGTATGGAAAGATTAGGTGATAGAGTGGAAACCATTGAAAGAAAGTCTGCTACTGATAACCAGAATGTTGCAAGAAACCCAAACTTTAGGAGGAATCTGAACCAAAATATTGGAAAGAATGTCCCTGATCAAAACATCAGACCACCTTTCCAAGAAAACTTTGTTGAAGGTTCGACCTCAGAAGGACCTACAGAAGATGTAGAAATAAACAATGTCAATGAGGACAAAGATGAATCAGAAATCTTCCTATCTCGGGATGATCAAGAGAATCATATCCTTGAAACATTCCACACTCATTCAGGTGAGACTTTTGATTTCAAAGAAGGCTATGACACAGCAATCTACGAGGTTCATAAGCAGTACAACTTGAGAAGTAGACGGATAGATGTACCAGAGAAAAATAAACAGAAAACCACAAAACAAAATGTCAAAGGAAAACAAAACATTCCCCCTGTACAAAATACTTCCCCTGTACAAAACATTCCCCAAATACAGATTTTGCCTAGGATAACTCCTCGTTTTTCAAATCCAATAATTGAAGATGTCTCTGACAACCAACCAATTGACAAACAACAATCCAATACATCTCCTCAAGTAGGAACTGTAGAAGAAACAGTAGAAGTTAGTCCTGAAACATCTTCAAAGCAAAACTTCATTCATGAAAAAGAGAAAAACATTGAAGATCCAGTAAACCGAGAAAATCCAACTGTGCAAAATGCTAAAACTCAAACAGAAAAACCCTTTAATCTAGAAGCTGAAATAGGCAAACTCAAGATAGCTGTTCCTTTATCGGAATTGGCTAAACATGATGTCTATAGGAATCAGATTTCCAAGTCTTTAAACATTAACATTACTGGATTGGATGATTCAGTAAATATTCTTGATGATCAACCCAAACTTTTTTTTGGCCCTGAGGTTAATGGCAAACCAGAAAGTGGGGGAACTCCTCCATTTTATGTAAGCCTGAATGTTCATGACAAGATACTCCATAATGCAATGCTTGATTCTGGAGCATCTCACAATTTGATGCCAAAAGTAGTAATGGAAAGATTGAATCTAGATATTACTAGACCATACAAAGATTTGTTTTCATTTGATTCCAGTCAGGTAAAATTCTTAGGTTTAATTAAAGATCTGTGTGTCACTTTGGTCCAATACCCTGCTAAATCTGTTTTAATGGACATAGTAGTTGCTGATATTCCACCCAAATATGGTATGTTATTGTCTAGGTCTTGGGGTGCTAAACTTGGAGGATCTATTCAATTAGACATGTCTTATGCGACTATTTCAGTATTTGGTCAGCCTAAAAGATTATATAGAGAAACTTTGATGAAGTACTTAGTGAGTAGCCATGAGAAGCCTGAAAACTTCCCTGTTTATTCTGTACATTCTGACATGGATTCTTTTATTTTATACAATGCTGAGTCAGATCTTCCTACTAAAATAGAAGCTCCTGAAATGGAAATCATAAACAAAACCACTGTCAAAATTGAAGAAATATCTGAAAACAAAGAAACACCAGATGACCAAGAAAAACCTAAAAAAACTAAACAACTAGCTCTTGTCAGAAAATCTGTTAAAACAATTGATGAAGATTATGAACATGAAATTCTATGGCATTTAGAGTTTGATGGCTCAGTAAACAGACTAGGTGCAGGAGCTGGGATTTGGTTACACAATGTAGAGAACAATCATGCAGAGGGTCATGCTTATAGGTTAAATTTCAAATGCACTAACAACATGGCAGAGTATGAAGCTCTTTTATTGGGGCTTAAACATGTCAAGAAGTTAGGAGGCATTAGGGTATCAATCATAGGTGACTCTGAACTAATTATCCAACAGATTAAAGGAGAATGTGCAACAAAGGACATGAGACTGAAACAATACCGAGAGACAGTTGTAGAGATTCTCAACACATTTCTACAAGCCCAACTTGCCAAGATTCCCAGGAAACAAAACTTACATGCTCACAGTTTAGCAATGTTTGCTAGTACATGTAAGTTGCCTTTTGATCCTAATCATCAGTTTTCAGCCGAGATAAGACACAGGCCTGCAATACCCGACAATGTTTTGAATTGGCAAGTATTTGTGAATAACCATCAAATCAATAGTTTTTTGACACTTCAGAATGAGTTTTCTAACTGTAATATAGATGAAGACATGACTGCTGATAAATTTGATCAAGAAAAAGAACAAAAAATGGAAATTTCAAGAAGAAATGCAATTCATATGCTGCATCCAACCACATTCACTGAAAAAGACATGCAAAATTTGAAACAAATGGAATTTGATGAGATCATAGATGAGACAGAAATCATCAATTTAAAAGATAATCAATTACCCAAAGGATTAACACCTTTGGAAGATCTATTTGACTCAAACGATATTCCATTCAGACCTAAAATAGAACCTGTTAAAGCCGATATGGAGGAATGCAACTTAGGAACACCTGAACATCCTAAAATTGTTAAGTTGTCCAAATCTCTCCCAAAAGAACAAAAGGTGAAATATGTTGAACTATTAAAAGAATTCCAGGATGTTTTTGCCTGGAGTTATGAAGACCTCAAATCTTATGATACATCCATCATTCAACATACTATACCTTTAAAACCAGACC